>OY744546.1:70734703-70752203 GCA_963556195.1 Sepiola atlantica
AGTAGTAGCAACTACTGGGAGCGCAGGACCAAGGTCCGGGCTGAGAGAAGTCGGTGGCAGGGAGTGAAATGAATGTGGATGACTGTGAGTGAAAAAGGGGAGGGTGGGAGTGTTAGTGAATTTGTCTCAGGGTTGGAGAGAGGGAAGGGGGGGTGCTGAGGTTTTTGTTGTGGTGAGGTGTAGCATGAATTTTGAGGGGCCGGGGAAAGAGGAGGGGAGGGGGAAGCTTTGTGTCTTTCGTGTGTAGGTAGTATCATAGTTTTAGAAAAAAGATTTGAAGAAATGAAGATGATTTGAAACTGAGACAATATGTTAACTTTGATAAGTCTGTTAGTGTTTTTGCATGTTTGAAGAATGATGATGCTTGTGTCTGTGTATGTTCCTTAATCCTGAAATGAAGGGGTCTAGTCCTTAAAAATAAAATAAATAATATATATATATATATATATATATATATATATATATATATATATATATATATATATATATATATATATATATATTTATAAAATAAATAAATAAATAATAATATTAAAATAAATGAAGAAACAAATATATATATATATATTTATAATAAATAAATAAATAATAATAATAATAATAATAATAATAATAAAATAAACGAAGAAACAAATATATTAATAAATATATAAGTTATAAAAAATATTAAAAAAATGTAATAATAGAAAAATAGAATAGAATAACAAATTTTACTATATAGATTCACTTTTACCCTTCTACAATTGAACGATATATATCCAAAAAGTAAGATTTAGAAATTTCAAATAAGTGTTGAAAATCCTGTAAAAGAAATTATATATTGGATATTTATAATTTAGTTTCATATTTGTAATTATAAGGGAGATGATTCATTACTATTTTGCAAGAGTTGTCCCACGTTCTCGGGAAAAAGAAATTGAACTAAATTTAAACTTTAAAAAATCGTTAGTGAATTAAACTATGAATTTTAATAACATTTTACTAAAATCATAACAGCATTAAATAGTTTCAGATTAAGTAGACAATGATAATATTAAAAAAAATTAAATTAAATAAGAATTGAATAATTAGTTCCGTTCATTAAATTTACTGCGTGCTACACACAATCTGGCCAGGGTATAAATGAAAACATATTTAGCCGTTAATCATAAAAATAAATTTTACAAATTTTTTTAAAAAAATAAATAAATTACAAAATTTTTTTTTCTTTTCAGAAAAGCAAAGAAGTAAATATTGTTAGAATAAAATAAGATAACAATAGTATATATATAAAAAAATTAAATAAATATTAGAAAAAAAAATTAATTGAACACCGCTCTTGGCTATTATCACTACCCCCCTCCGAATAAACAAAAAAATGTTTTCTTCTTTCTTTTCTTTCTTTTTTGCTCTTCTTTTTCTTTTTCTTTTTTTTTATTGAATATGTAGCACTTCATCGGTGGGTTCAAATATAGAATATTCAGAAAAAAAATTAAATAAGTAATTAACATCATTAAAAAAAAATTAGTTATTAATTTTTTAGTCCTCTGGTCAAGGTGCCTGAGTTCTACTTTAGTCCAGCTTATGAATGGTCCAGAATATCTTATTAGTGATACTGCCCAGGTATGTATTCCTTTGATTAGGTTTCTGCTTTATAATTTTGTTTCTAAGAGCTTTATTGTTCTTCTCAGGTATTCTTTTCCAATCTTCTCTTTCATTTCTGTTGATTTGATTGTGTCTGCTTCCAAAACTTCCAAATATTTATAGCTGTCTTGTTCGCCTAGCGCCCTCATCTGCTCTTGGTTGGGTAGTTCCATGCCCTCAGTCGTCTCCAGCGTTCCTTTTTAAATCTCTAGCAATGCACACTTTTCCATTCCGAATTCCATTTGAATGTCCTGACTGAAGATTCTGTCGTATTTATCAGCTTTTCCAGTTCCTTTTTGCAATTAGCTTCAGGTCGTCCATGTACATGAGATGATTTATTCGTTGTTCTCTGCCTGTGAACTTGTATCTGGCATCACATTTCCTGAGTATGTAGTTGAGTGGCATCATGGCTATGATAAACAGTAGTGGTGATAGGGAGTCTCCTTGGAAAATGCCTCTCTGTCAAGTATTGTCCTCCAGCTGTCAGTTCTAATCTCGATGTTTCCATTGCTTTCTTGATGAGATTAATACTCCTGTCGGGTATCTTGTACATTTTTAAACATTCAATTATCCATGCTTGAGGGATTCTGTCATACGCTTTCTTGTAGTCAATCCATGCCATAGATATGTTCTTTTTCTTTCAGGATCTTTTGATCTATGTATAACAGATCATGCGTCCATCTTTTCCCTTTCTGGCATCCTTTTTGTTTCTCGGGAAGTAGTCCACGACTGTTCAGGGAATGGTAAATTTGCTCTCTAAGTTGTGCCGTTAGGATTTTCCACATTGTCGGTAAACAGGTTATTGGTCTGTAATTGCTTGTGTTCGTCATTTATCTTTTGTTTAATTTCCGTTAATTCCATCTCCGAGAACCATCCTCTCTTGAGTATCTGTCTTGCTTGATCTGCTATCCTTTGTGCCGTTGTATGGTAGTCAGTAGAAATGTCCCATAGATTTTTCATTCGTTTCCGGTATCCTCTTTCTGTGGGGTAGCTGCTTTTGTAGTAGCATTCCATTACCAGTCTGTTCTCTTTTGTGGTCCATTTCTTTCTATGGCTTTTTGGTCTGTTATTTTCATTCTTGAATTCTTGTGTTTGGTCAGTGTCCTTATAATATTTGGAATTTGATGGGTTACCTACCTGTTTTTTGTCCGGAGCCAACATTCGCAGGATGCGGACCGGGTCCCGGATGTTGGCCATCGAGGGAGCACCTGCCCATCATGACACTCAAATCTTTCTTCTGAGTCCCACGGCGTTTATTTGTATTTATAGACATTTATCATGGTTTGGTGTTTGTGGCAACACCAGGCCCAGGCTTAGTTTACCTGTGATCCTGTCACAGGGATAGTGTTTCTCTCATTTTCATGAGGTTCAAAGTGCACTATCACACATACATAAAGACACATTTACGAAAACAAAATTATTATTATTATTATTATTATTATTATTATTATTATTATTATTATTATTATTATTATTATTATTATTATCAGTAGTAGTAGTAGTAGTATCGTTTGACTCTCCTATGAGGCACCCGGTCTCTCGAGGGTGCTTCATGCCAAACTTAGTGCCATTCCATCGAGAATGTTTAGCCTATAAGTGACGTATAGACAGCCAGCCAGCCAGACAGAATATTCTCAATTCTAATATGGATATGAAAAAGTGTCGAGTAAACCCATCCTAATAATAGAACAGGCAGTGATCGGGGTTAACCGTGATGAGGGGCCAACACGGAGAGAGGGTCACCCGATGACTTGGAACGTTTTAAAGTTAGGAAATATCCCTCGTCCCTTTCTCCGCCCTCTCCCCAATCGTTAACTTCTAGAGTTAATCCACAATGTTTTCCGAACACTTCGTTCCCGACGGCACCCATCTCCTTTCTATTTGCTTAATAAAGATCGCGTGAGCTTGCTCTCGGATGTATTTCAATTGCTTTTGCACATTTTCTCATTCTCTATCCCCCCTCTCTCTCGCTCTCTCTCGCTCTCTCTCGCTCTCTTTCTCTCTCTCGCTCTCTCTTTCTCTCGCTCTCTCTCGCTTTCTTATAGACACGCAATACCCTGTCTATCACTTTCACCCTCTCTTTCTTTTTTTTTTCTACTCTAACCTTAACACCTCATCATCTCGTATTAGATTGTCTATTAGGGACATCTTTGCCCATATTTCAAAAACCTGACCCCGGGGGTCTTTTAAAAAGACATTGCTTCACCGTATCCGCGGGTCGTTCAGTGCCTGGAGGGGACAAACACTATCAAGTGATAATGGGAAAGCGAGGTTGATAGGTGTGTGTGTGAGAGAGAGAGAGAGAGAGCAAGGCAGAGAGAGAGAGATAGATAGATAGATAGATAGAGAGATAGAGAGCAAGGCAGAGAGAGAGAGAGAGAGAGAGAGAGAGAGAGAGAGAGAGAGAGAGAGAAAGGAAAAAAGGAATACGGGGAGGAAGATAGACCGACGCAAACTTAGCAGATAGGGGAAGGGAAAGAGGGGGGAGTAGAGAGCAACAACAATTTAACAGTGAGAGGGGGAGAAGAAATAGAAATAACATTTAGCAGATATCGGAAGAGAGAGAGAGAGAGAGAGAGAGAGAGAGAGAGAGAGAGGGGGGGGAGGAAGAGCGAAAGAGGAAGAGAGAATAACACCAATTTAGCAGAGAGATAGAGTGTGTGTGTGAGTGAGTGTGTGTGTGAGAGAGAGGGGGATTTTTTAGAAAAATGCAAAGGAAGAAATAGAGATATAGATAGGTAAAGAGATAGATAGATAGATAGATATATAGATAGATAGATAGATAGAGAGAGAGAGAGAGAGATAGAGATAGAGAAAGAGAGAAAAGGAAAGAGAAAGAGAGAGAAAGTAAGAAAGAGAAATAGACTGATATATAAAGAGAGAGAGAGAGAGAGATAGAGATAGAGAAAGAGAGAAAAGGAAAGAGAAAGAGAGAGAAAGCAAGAAAGAGAAATAGACTGATACATAAAGAGAGAGAGAAAAAATGAATAATTTCTATCGATATAATTTCTTGACTTCTTTTTCTTTTTTCTGTCGCGAATCCATGATGCATTTTCTCGATTAAAAAAAACAAAAAGAAAAACAACAAAAAGAAACAAAAATAACCAAAAACTCCTTTTCATTTTTATTCGTCGTTCTCGACATTTTATATTTCAATAAGTGAATTATTTTAAAAGTGCCATTTTAGGAGATTTGCGTTATCGTCGCTTATTTTTCGGTTCCTCCATTTTTTTCCAATTATTTTTGAAAAAGAAATCGCTGTGAATTTCTAGTCATTTGTAATTCAGTAAAATTTGTTTCGTTTTTTTTTGTTTATTAAAAAGTCATCTTTATTTTTGCTAGCTTCTACTTTCTTTCTTTTTTCTTTCTTTATTTTTTTTCACCCTTTCTTTTCGATTTATACACCAATACTTCTTTCTTTCTTTTTTCTTTCTTTCTTTTCTTTCTTTCTATTTATATATCAATCGTTCTTCTTTTTTTTTCTTTCTTTCTTTTTTCTTTCACCCTTTCTTTTCGATTTATACACCAATACTTCTTTCTTTTCTTTTTTCTTTCTTTCTGTCTTTCTTTTTTCTTTCTATTTATATATCAATCTTCTTTCTTTTTTTTTGTTTTGATTTGGATACAATATTTTACTCTTTCTGACTTTTAGGTTTTAGACAAAGGAAACTTTTTCCTATTAATAATTATTTAGTTATTTCTCTATTTCTTTCTTTTCAAATTATATACAAATATGTCTTCTTTCTTTTCTCTCTCTCTCTCTTTCTCTCGCCCTCTCTCTCCACACACACACACACACACACACACACACACACGCACACACACACACACACACACACACACACACACACACACACACACACACACACACACACACACACACACACATTTGCATTCAATGTTCAAGCAAAGTCCTTTAAAGTCCTTAACTCATGAGTTTTCAAAGAAAATCTTCTCCTCAGAGGACCAATACCGCAATGATATTACTGCAGGTAATAAAATTAAACTTTGAAAATATATTAAAAAAGATTTACATAAAAATACATAAAAGTATATAAAACATCAAATATATCGGCCCAAACCATACTTTTTTGCTAAACTTATACAGTCTATCCAAGTCATAAAGTTTAAAACAGCTTCAAGAAAGATGTCAAAGAGGTTGATTAAAAACAATCCAGGTGGTGAATGGTATTCCAAAACGAAAAAGTTATCCAGACGGGAAATTTGTTTGCTATCGATGCAGTATATGACAGTGAAAAGTGTATCCAAGGTGTATGCAAATTAATAAAACGATAGAAAAAAACAAATTATATGAAAAGTTAAAAAAAAAACTCACTAATTAAAGATATTAGGTGCCTCTTATATCTTTAGTTGTATTAACTTTATATATATATATATATATATATATATATATATATATATATATATATATATATGTCAAAATTTGTGATGTATTTATGTTTGAACTTACGTATATTTTCGTGATTCCTTGTATAAATCTTAAATGTGTTTGTTTTTTGATGGCTACAGATATTTTGAAAGTCCTTTTCAAATTTTAAAACGCTGAACTATAATAGTTAGGACCATAAATCGACCTTTTGTTCCAAAAAATGATTTAGATAAATTTTTAGAATTTCATTAAGCCTCTGAGTATCAACTCTGGAGTAGTTCGCTTTTAAACTTGGACTTTTTTTTTGGGGTCTGTGTTTTTTTTGGGGTCTGTGTTTTTTTTTGGGGTCTGTGTTTTTTTTTGGGGTCTGTGTTTTTTTTTTGAGTCTGTGTTTTTTTTGGGGTCTGTGTTTTTTTTTGGGGTCTGTGTTTTTTTTTGGGGTCTGTGTTTTTTTTGGGGGTCTGTGTTTTTTTCCGGGTCCGGCAGAGGACATATTTTGGGATATTTTCACTTATTACGATAAAATAATTATTCCCTAGTTAAAGTTATATCTTCAGTTTTAGTTAAACTTGCTACCAGCACGAAAAAGATGTCTACTATATTACTAATTATTTTTGGCTGTATTTCCACTTGGTTTACCATTATTAATTATTGGTGAATATTGTATCTGGAGAGTCTATCACGGATCCTGGCTCAACCTAGGGTTCCGTTATTATGCAATTTATATTGGATGCATAAACTTACATTTCCAATAGCTCATTAAAATTATAACTCTTATAAGTCTTATAAGTCTTAATTACAAGGTTTTTCTAAAACTTAGGGTCACCATAAGATAATTTTACCTTAAATTCTTTAATTAATCTTTCGATTTTCTTTTGTACTACTTCCAGTGTAGTAAGAATAGTTTTTGACTAGGCTTCTTACTTGAACCTTTTTTTTTTTAACCAATATCTCTACCACTGATAACACTGATTTACAAATAAATTGAGGCAAGCACAAAAATACCTGTTTTTACCTAATTTGGGTGATGAATTCAAATTTGAAATCCGTTTTTACTCATCACCTCTAGTTTTTTTTTTAGATATGCATAGTGTGCATTTTGTGCATATACGGTACATAAAGGCGTATATCCATTCAGGGCTAATTCTAATATTATGAGACTTATGGCTTTTTTTTAGTTATTATGCACTAAATGTAAGTCATAGCATTACATTATATATATAGTTATATATCAAGACGGATATTTGCAGCTAAGAAGTTACTAAAGTCTTACGAGGATATGGGGGTGCCGAATGTCACTCAAGATTCATTTTCTCCATTCCCACCTCAACTTCTTCCCGCCAAGCCTTGGAGCAGTGAGTGATGAGCACGGAGAAAGATTCCACCAAGACATTACGAAGATGGAGAGCAACTATCAAGGCAAATGGAACCTTGGCATGATAGGAGACTCTTGCGTGACATCCCAGAGGCAAAATATACCAGATCTTCTTAAAAAACACACCTTTGACTGTCTGTGATACTATAAATTGTGTAATTGTGTCATCCAAGTATATTTATTCAATCAGTGTTCTTTATTTATCCTGTTTATCTGTTATAAGCTGCTGCAACTCTTGAAATATGCCCATTTAATCTCTGTTTATACTAAAATGAGATTATTTAAAAGCCAGAAAACTAGAGGTGATAGAGCAAAACTATTTATAAATTTGAATTCAGCACACCCAAATTAGCAAAAACCATCTATCCCCATTCTGGCCTCAGATCAAAAATTTGTTTTGTAAATCAGTGTAATTAGACTTTAGAACCTTTATAACCTTTTTCTCATTGTAAGATCATATACGTAGATGTTGTTACTCTCAATAACTTTGATCTTTTGTGATAAATGTTTTGCTGTTTCCTTTAATGTGCTACTCCCCACGTGTAATATTTCGTCCGTTTTCTTTAACTTAGACCTCCTAGATACATCCCTAAACACTGTTTCAGTCTGTTCTGTTATAATCTGAGAATTACATACATCAACTAATCTCCTTGGTTTTAATTTGCTGGGTAATTGAGGATGTTGGTATCTGGCCCATTGATGCCTTTAATTTAGTGTTTATACCCTGTGCTGACGATGTGATCTGATAGTAATAATAATAATACATCGTCTTTGAAACGATCGTACATAATTATGTTGTTTTTTGATTTCCTGGGACGCAAATTGATAATGTAATTGTGTTTACATAAATATATGCTATCTCTCTCTTTCTCTCTCTTTCTCTCTCTCTCTCTCTCTCTCTCTCTCTCTCTCTCTATATATATATATATATATATATATATATATAAATATATATATATATATATATATAAAATTAATATATATGTATATGAAATTAATATATATATATGTAAATATATATATATATATAAAATTAATAACAGCCCCTCTCCCTTTCTCCCTCCCCTTTTTTATTTTTATTTTTCCTACCCTACTCCCGGTCCTGGATATGACCTTAAACTACATCCGATGGTGAGATCCGGCTTACGGACTTTGGGGAATGTGGAGCCTCCTCTTAATTACCATTGCTCCCAGGTCCACCCTGACCCGGAGTGGTAGTACCTGTTAGGGTCCCAACTATGGGTTAAATAGAAACAGATATTAAAAGGGGAAATAAACAAAAAAGAGAAGAAAACAAGACCAGTTTCGGCATTAAATAACCCAAAAAGGGTTGATATGCCGTAAAAGAAAACTACCAAACCAAAAACCCTGATTAAACATTTGAAGATATAAAGAACTTGAAGCATAAAAACTTTCACTATAATGACCAGATTCGGCATTAAATAACCCAAAAAGGGTTGATATGCCGTAAAACAAAACTACCAAACCATACCATACCTATAAAATTAATATATATATAAAATTAATATATATATATATATATATATATATATATATATATATATATATATATATATAATAGAGAATGGTAGTTTGCTTGAAGCATTGCTGGGTATAGTAATAGTATGTTTTTAAAAGGCTGTGGGCAATGCAAATTCCGGGTAAGATGTAAGTTGGAAGGAACAAAAATAATAAATCGAATACGAAATGTGACTTACTATTTTTTCTTAACATCTTACGTAACAGCAAGAGTGTTGTTAGCTGTTTGTGTGATGTCCGGATGATTATAAAATCATTTATTTAATATTTCGGGAAAAGAAACTTCCCTTTGTCAAAATTAATACCAGAAGGAATCTCTCCGATCGGGCAGAGAATCTGACAAAACAAAATGGCTGCCAACAGACAGAACAACAGCGAAACCAGTCCCGCAGAGAATGGAAATTAAAGATTTTTAAGGTTATGTTATGCATATAAATGTGGTGTTCAAAAATATGTGTGTAATATTGGATAAGTGTATGGTGATCGATAAACTGTATTTTTAATAATATATATATATATATATATATATATATATATATTAAATTTATATTTTGATTATTTACTTTTATTTTCAATGTGTTTTTTCTTCATATTTTTTTCTTTCGTATTTTAAAAATTTTAATATGAAGTAAAGTAATTAATCTCTCATTTGAAATATTCTCGATTTTTTAAATTAAATTTATTGATCATCATATATTCAAGAAGTGATATTAATTGTGAGTTTCGTCAAATTAGTTTATCGAATTAATGTGATATGTATTTACTATAGTATATAGGGGAAGTAACTCTGTTATGCGATTTAATTTATGGATTCCGTCGGTGGAAATCTGTGTAATAAATTATTAGTATATATATATATAATACATATATACACATACATACATACATATATATATATAAATATATATTTATATATATATATACATATATATGTATACACACATGCACACATACATATATGCACATGTATTATTGTTTGTTTATTTGTTTATTTATATATTCTTTATTTTCATCTTGTTCTTGAAATAGAACTTTCTGTGCGTTCGAATAATCAGAGGGCGGATAACCAAATGTTAGAATGGCCGCCGGCTGTTCCATCATATTCCATTACAATCTAATTTTATTACGTAATAGATTAAAAAACAATGTCTTTAATTTATTCTATTTATAATTTTTATTAAGATTATAATTCAGGAAAATATTTTAAATACATCTGGAAATCTGAACCCCCCCCCCAAAAAAAACAATCATGAGTATATATTGGCGAATATTAATTTATTAGAAGCTTTAAAACAAATTAATTATGTAAATTTGAAAGACGCGTGATGTTTGGGAAAGCTTTGGAATATAAGAGCTGATAAGTAGATATAAAAAGAGAGCGATCAAAACCAATGATATAGTTTCAGCTTCAAGTAGATAGAAAAAGAGAGCGATCAAATATAGTTTCGGCTTCAAGTAGATAGAAAAAGAGAGCGATCAAAACCAATAATATAGTTTCGGCTTCAAGTAGATAGAAAAAGAGAGCGATCAAAACTAATAATATAGTTTCGGCTTCAAGTAGATAGAAAAAGAGAGCGATCCAAAACCAATAATATAGTTTCGGCTTCAAGTAGATAGAAAAAGAGAGCGATCAAAACCAATAATATAGTTTCGGCTTCAAGTAGATAGAAAAAGAGAGCGATCAAAACCAATAATATAGTTTCGGCTTCAAGTAGATATAAAAAGAGAGCGATCAAAACCAATAATATAGTTTCGGCTTCAAGTAGATAGAAAAAGAGAGCGATCAAAACTAATAATATAGTTTCGGCTTCAAGTAAGAAATAGAAAAAGAGCGATCAAAACACATAATATAGTTTCGGCTTCAAGTAAGAAATAGAAAGAGAGCGATCAAAACCAATAATATAGTTTCGGCTTCAAGTAGATAGAAAAAGAGAGCGATCAAAACCAATAATATAGTTTCGGCTTCAAGTAGATAGAAAAAGAGAGCGATCAAAACTAATAATATAGTTTCGGCTTCAAGTAGATATAAAAAGAGAGCGATCAAAACTAATAATATAGTTTCGGCTTCAAGTAAGAAATAGAAAGAGAGCGATCAAAACCAATAATATGGTTTCGGCTTCAAGTAGATAGAAAAAGAGAGCGATCAAAACTAATAATATAGTTTCGGCTTCAAGTAAGAAATAGAAAGAGAGCGATCAAAATCAATAATATAGTTTCGGCTTCAAGTAGATAGAAAAAGAGAGCGATCAAAACCAATAATATAGTTTCGGCTTCAAGTAGATATAAAAAGAGAGCGATCAAAACCAATAATATAGTTTCGGCTTCAAGTAGATAGAAAAAGAGAGCGATCAAAACCAATAATATAGTTTCGGCTTCAAGTAAGAAATAGAAAGAGAGCGATCAAAACCAATAATATAGTTTCGGCTTCAAGTAGATAGAAAAAGAGAGCGATCAAAACCAATAATATAGTTTCGGCTTCAAGTAGATAGAAAAAGAGAGCGATCAAAACCAATAATATAGTTTCGGCTTCAAGTAGATAGAAAAAGAGAGCGATCAAAACCAATAATATAGTTTCGGCTTCAAGTAGATAGAAAAAGAGAGCGATCAAAACTAATAATATAGTTTCGGCTTCAAGTAGATATAAAAAGAGAGCGATCAAAACTAATAATATAGTTTCGGCTTCAAGTAAGAAATAGAAAGAGAGCGATCAAAACCAATAATATGGTTTCGGCTTCAAGTAGATAGAAAAAGAGAGCGATCAAAACCAATAATATAGTTTCGGCTTCAAGTAGATAGAAAAAGAGAGCGATCAAAACTAATAATATAGTTTCGGCTTCAAGTAGATAGAAAAAGAGAGCGATACAAAACTAATAATATAGTTTCGGCTTCAAGTAGATAGAAAATAAGAGCGATCAAAACCATTAATATAGTTTCGGCTTCAAGTAGATAGAAAAAGAGAGCGATCAAAACCAATAATATAGTTTCGGCTTCAAGTAGATAGAAAAAGAGAGCGATCAAAACCAATAATATAGTTTCCGCTTCAAGTAGATAGAAAAAGAGAGCGATCAAAACCAATAATATAGTTTCGGCTTCAAGT
Source organism: Sepiola atlantica (assembly GCA_963556195.1). Classification (NCBI taxonomy): domain Eukaryota; kingdom Metazoa; phylum Mollusca; class Cephalopoda; order Sepiida; family Sepiolidae; genus Sepiola; species Sepiola atlantica. The sequence goes on from OY744546.1 coordinate 70,746,728, forward strand.
AGATATAAAAAAAGAGCGATCAAAACCAATAATATAGTTTCGGCTTCAAGTAGATAGAATAAGAGAGCGATCAAAACCAATAATATAGTTTCGGCTTAAAGTAGATAGAAAAAGAGAGCGATCAAAACCAATAATATAGTTTCAGCTTCAAATAGATAGAAAAAGAGAGCGATCAAAACCAATAATATAGTTTCGGCTTCAAGTAGATAGAAAAAGGGAGCGATCAAAACTAATGCTATAGTTTCGGCTTCAAGTAGATAGAAAAAGAGAGCGATCAAAACTAATAATATAGTTTCGGCTATAAGTAGATAGAAAAAGAGAGAGAGAGATCAAAACTAATAATATAGTTTCGGCTTCAAGTAGATAGAAAAAGAAAGCGATCAAAACTAATAATATAGTTTCGGTTTCAAGTAGATATAAAAATAGAGCGATCAAAACTAATAATATAGTTTCGGCTTCAAGTAGATAGAAAAAGAGAGCGATCAAAACTAATGCTATAGTTTCGGCTTCAAGTAGATAGAAAAAGAGAGCGATCAAAACTAATAATATAGTTTCGGCTATAAGTAGATAGAAAAAGAGAGAGAGAGATCAAAACTAATAATATAGTTTCGGCTTCAAGTAGATAGAAAAAGAAAGCGATCAAAACTAATAATATAGTTTCGGTTTCAAGTAGATATAAAAATAGAGCGATCAAAACTAATAATATAGTTTCGGCTTCAAGTAGATAGAAAAAGAGAGCGATCAAAACTAATAATATAGTTCCGGCTTCAAGTAGATAGAAAAAAGTGAGCGATCAAAACTAATAATATAGTTTCGGCTTCAAGTAGATACAAAAAAGGGAGCGATCAAAACTAATAATATAGTTTTGGCTTTAAGTAGATAGAAAAAGATAGCGATCAAAACCAATAATATAGTTTCGGCTTCAAGTAGATAGAAAAAGAGAGCGATCAAAACTAATAATATAGTTTCGGCTTCAAGTAGATAGAAAATAAGAGCGATCAAAACCATTAATATAGTTTCGGCTTCAAGTAGATAGAAAAAGAGAGCGATCAAAACCAATAATATAGTTTCGGCTTCAAGTAGATAGAAAAAGAGAGCGATCAAAACCAATAATATAGTTTCGGCTTCAAGTAGATAGAAAAAGAGAGCGATCAAAACTAATAATATAGTTTCGGCTTCAAGTAAGAAATAGAAAGAGAGCGATCAAAACCAATAATATAGTTTCGGCTTCAAGTAGATAGAATAAGAGAGCGATCAAAACCAATAATATAGTTTCGGCTTAAAGTAGATAGAAAAAGAGAGCGATCAAAACCAATAATATAGTTTCAGCTTCAAATAGATAGAAAAAGAGAGCGATCAAAACCAATAATATAGTTTCGGCTTCAAGTAGATAGAAAAAGGGAGCGATCAAAACTAATGCTATAATTTCGGCTTCAAGTAGATAGAAAAAGAGAGCGATCAAAACTAATAATATAGTTTCGGCTATAAGTAGATAGAAAAAGAGAGAGAGATAAAAACTAATAATATAGTTTCGGCTTCAAGTAGATAGAAAAAGAAAGCGATCAAAACTAATAATATAGTTTCGGTTTCAAGTAGATATAAAAATAGAGCGATCAAAACTAATAATATAGTTTCGGCTTCAAGTAGATAGAAAAAGAGAGCGATCAAAACTTATAATATAGTTCCGGCTTCAAGTAGATAGAAAAAAGTGAGCGATCAAAACTAATAATATAGTTTCGGCTTCAAGTAGATACAAAAAAGGGAGCGATCAAAACTAATAATATAGTTTCGGCTTCAAGTAGATAGAAAAAGAGAGCGATCAAAACTAATAATATAGTTTCGGCTTCAAGTAGATAGAAAAAGAGAGCGATCAAAACCAATAATATAGTTTCGGCTTCAAGTAAATAGAAAAAGAGAGCGATCAAAACTAATAATATAGTTTCGGCTTCAAGTAGATAGAAAAAGAGAGCGATCAAAACCAATAATATAGTTTCGGCTTCAAGTAGATAGAAAAAGAGAGCGATCAAAACCAATAATATAGTTTCGGCTTCAAGTAGATATAAAAAAGAGCGATCAAAACTAATAATATAGTTTCGGCTTCAAGTAAGAAATAGAAAGAGAGCGATCAAAACTAATAATATAGTTTCGGCTTCAAGTAAGAAATAGAAAGAGAGCGACCAAAACCAATAATATAGTTTCGGCTTCAAGTAGATAGAAAAAGAGAGCGATCAAAACCAATAATATAGTTTCGGCTTCAAGTAGATATAAAAAGAGAGCGATCAAAACCAATAATATAGTTTCGGCTTCAAGTAGATAGAAAAAGAGAGCGATCAAAACTAATAATATAGTTTCGGCTTCAAGTAAGAAATAGAAAGAGAGCGATCAAAACCAATAATATAGTTTCGGCTTCAAGTAGATAGAAAAAGAGAGCGATCAAAACCAATAATATAGTTTCGGCTTCAAGTAGATATAAAAAGAGAGCGATCAAAACCAATAATATAGTTTCGGCTTCAAGTAGATAGAAAAAGAGAGCGATCAAAACTAATAATATAGTTTCGGCTTCAAGTAAGAAATAGAAAGAGAGCGATCAAAACCAATAATATAGTTTCGGCTTCAAGTAGATAGAAAAAGAGAGCGATCAAAACCAATAATATAGTTTCGGCTTCAAGTAGATAGAAAAAGAGAGCGATCAAAACTAATAATATAGTTTCGGCTTCAAGTAAGAAATAGAAAGAGAGCGATCAAAACCAATAATATAGTTTCAGCTTCAAATAGATAGAAAAAGAGAGCGATCAAAACCAATAATATAGTTTCGGCTTCAAGTAGATAGAAAAAGAGAGCGATCAAAACCAATAATATAGTTTCGGCTTCAAGTAGATAGAAAAAGAGAGCGATCAAAACCAATAATATAGTTTCGGCTTCAAGTAGATAGAAAAAGAGAGCGATCAAAACCAATAATATAGTTTTGGCTTCAAGTAGATAGAAAAAGAGAGCGATCAAAACTAATAATATAGTTTCGGCTTCAAGTAGATAGAAAAAGAGAGCGATCAAAACTAATAATATAGTTTCGGCTTCAAGTAGATAGAAAATAAGAGCGATCAAAACCATTAATATAGTTTCGGCTTCAAGTAAATAGAAAAAGAGAGCGATCAAAACCAATAATATAGTTTCGGCTTCAAGTAGATATAAAAAGAGAGCGATCAAAACCAATAATATAGTTTCGGCTTCAAGTAGATATAAAAAGAGAGCGATCAAAACCAATAATATAGTTTCGGCTTCAAGTAGATAGAAAAAAGAGAGCGATCAAAACTAATAATATAGTTTCGGCTTCAAGTAGATAGAAAAAGAGAGCGATCAAAACCAATGCTTTAGTTTCCGTTTCAGACAGAAAGACATACAGACAGGCAGACAGATACATAATCTCCATAAGGATTTATATATATCAATATTTTTTTCTTTATATTTTATATCTCATTAATATTGTTTTTCTTTTCTTATAGTTATATATATATTTAAATATATATATATATATATATATGTATATATATATATATATATATATATATATATATATATATATATATATATATATATATATATATATATATATATTTTAAGAGCTTATTCATCCAATTTAAAGTTTGGATGCACTTGGTTACAAAAGCTCTTAAAAATATAATACATCGCTATATATCCCCCACCAATTCTGATGATAAAATACGATTCATCATTTATTATAAAAAAATGAAAACATCAAACAATGTTGTTAAATATATATATATATATATATATATATATATATCTTTTTCTCTTTCTTTTATCAATAATTTTCCTATTTTCCTTTTTCTTTGCAATTTATATAGCGATTCTTCTTTCTATTAATTAATCAATGATTCTTTCTTTTTGTCTCTTTTCTACCAATAGTTCATTATTTCTGTCAATATGTTTGGTTTATATATCAACTAGTAGAATAATCCTCCCATGACGGGTATATAGCAGTAGTTTTAATTTTTTATGTGTGTTCTTTCTCTTGTGGGGTATGGTACGGTTTCAGTTAAAACCTCTAAATGGTATTGTTCAAAATTAATGTACCCACGTTACTACCCTGTTGCTTAGAATACATATTCCATAATTATAAGTTCAATAGTTTAGGATTCTACCAAGCACACCCATATTATTGACGTCCATGCGCGCACCGATCCTTAAAAAATGTATTACTCAAACTTTTGATGTAGAGCAATTCTTTTCTTTATTATTTTTTTTTGGTATCTAACTTATTTTAAAAGTTTCTTTTATGGCGGTTGCGAGTTTAGGCGGGCTAGCTTTCTAAATGGTAAAGTTTACACAAAATGTACTTATGCTACTCACCGGGTTCCTTTTGGTCAAGATCAAAGTGTAGTATCTGTTCCGATGGATACTGCACCCCATAGACTGGTATTGTCTTGGCCTTCGGGGCTTGATTTACGCCGATCTATGGGTCTGTCCTGTGCAGTTTTAAGAGGTCCACCCTCCCAGGCTGGGGAGGAGTAAGTTTATTTCTTACTTCCTGAGGCGCCCCTACCGGGGAATGCCGACGGGGCTGCCCAGGCAATTTTTAAACCCCACTTTCCCGACCCGACCTTGGGTCACATCTTACTTGTGGGAGTAAGATAAAAACTGGCCTTGTGCCTAACTCCTGGAGAGGAGTAAATCAATACTCACCGGGTTGCCGAGAATATATATCAAAACATTCATAATCATCGATTGATAAAAAAAAAAGAAATAAAATACTATATATATATATATATATATATATATATATATGAAGAAGATTGAGCTATATACTCTTCACAATAGGTTTCACTTTTCCTAAAAGTTCGCTTTTAGTACACCAATTTATATATATATATCAAAACATTCATATATATATATATACAATTAAGCCCCCTCCACCAAAGGCCGGGCACTCTGAGTAACTTTAATAACAAGCAGTACTAATAGCGAAATGCACGATCTGAATACATTCGTTGATCACTCTAAACTGCTTGGGTAAATTTAGCCGCCGATTCGCTATTTTACAAAGTTAAATTCCTCCCTAATTAATAACTAGTTCACTATGGCCGAGGGGTTAAGAGTCTTGACTACAAATCAGTGGCGATTTGTGTTCGGGGTTCGCGCCCGCCGACCGTTAGGAATTACCTTCCTGCACTGAAGATTGCGTAAGCATGAAACATCGATGTCTGTAGGTAATAAATAAGTAATATTTAATTATATATATATATATATATATATATATATATATATATATATATATATAATTAAATATTATATATATAATATATATATATATGCACCCCCTAAATGTTAACATTGTGTCCATGTTACTCACCTTATTTTTAGAATATATACTTCAAAATTCATGATTATTCGTAAGTTTAAAAGATTAAAAGTTGTTTTTTAGTGGTAAAGGTTACAAAAACAAACAAAAATAATAATG
>OY744546.1:70757203-70772203 GCA_963556195.1 Sepiola atlantica
TTACAAAAGGAAAAATAAATAAATAGAGCCTGGAAAGCGAACAGTTTCTTATTGCATAACCGAATTCTCGGCTTGCTTATATTTTTATAAAATTTACAATTTTTTTTCAATAATCTCTTTTGTGTCAAAATCAAAAAAAAAAAAAAATGAATATTCTATAAGTATCACGAGCACTTTCGATTCTTCGTCAAATCATCTTCAGGTGACAAAAAACAAATGAACAAAAAGCTAAAACAAAACAAGACAAGAGAATTTAAAAAAGCATCCGAGATTGTGTTGGTTTGCTCTTTTGACGTCTAACGACTTCACATAGGACGTATGAAAATTATAATTAGGCTGTCAAAATTTAATGCGTAATGCTAAGTTCCGTCCTAACGAGTCGTTGAACGCTGTTTATCACAGCATTATAAGTGTGTCCGCTTTCATAGACATACATAGACCATAAATATCTTCCTTTCGCCGGGGTTGTTATCTTGGCCGCATGGTCCTGGGCGTTCAGACAAAAATTAAAATGTTGACTTGAGTCCGAGGGTTTCGAATCGTGTGACCGGCAGAACAATCATCCTCCAAACTGATGATTCCCGGAAAAGGACGAAACACATGTGTACGTGGATAAGAATTCAAAAATATGTATCATAATATGATAGATTATATATATATATATATATATATATATCATGTAAAAATTTTTTCTTAACTTTTTGTTTTTGCTGGGAATGGAGCATCCTACCGGATGCTAGACATTCACCCGCTATTTCTAAGACTCCAACCGAAGGATCTTTTAAAGATTCTAGCCGTCCTTTTTTAAGCGCAATTGTTTGTTTCTCTCTTACACTTGGCTCACCGAGTATATTCGCCAGGCAGTTTTTGAATTTTTTTTTTCATGAGCCCGGCTGCTTCTATAATTATTGGAATGATGGAGATCTTCCTAAGATTCCAGTTTCTTTTCATGTCGTACATAAGATCTCAGTATTTCGTTATCTTCTCTCTCTCAGCTTTGTGTAAGCCACCATCATTAAGAACACTGACTTCAACAAGGGTTGCTACTTTCTCCCCGTTGTCCCATATCATAATGCCAGGTTTAACAGCTCCATTTTCTAGGTATGTAGCTGTAGAGATTTCATGATCAGTGGATTTCAAACTGTTTTTTCTGGTATATGTTCACAGGACTCGCTGCTACACTGGAACTTTTTACAGATGGTCTAGTGAAGATATTTACAGACTCCATCGTGTCGCATTGTATAGTAGCCGTCCACCAGCAAACCCCTTACGACTAGATGTCAGGTGGATCACACTCTCTACTTCCGTGTGGCAGAACCTGCACTTGTTGTTGTTGAGACAACTGATCTTCTTAAAAGCATTCGTCATCAAGCTTTGATCTTGGGAAGCCATTATCATCTTCTCCTGATCATAGTGGAGCGATCCTCTTTTCAGCCAATCTACAGAGCCTTCTTTATCTATATATTTCTGGGATAGTTCACCTAGAAAATATTTGTCACTTGTTTTCATTTTACTTCATAAATAAAAAAAAAACGATGAAAGAAAACGTCGTTTACTGCTTATATATAAAAATGAGTTGCATTTGTTTAAGCAAAGTCAAAGAAAATGACTTAGAAAATGTTAATCAATATTACATGAATGCATTCGAAAATTAAAAATATATATATAACTAGGAGGCCTCCAGGGCTATATTAAAATCACTCTTTCTTATTCCCCTTCCTTTGATAAGGGCAATAGTCCGAGGAGAAACGAAAAAAAACAAAACAATAATAATGTGACGATGGCATAAAAATAATATCCAAACCTATCACAAACCTATCACTATGACGTCATGTACCTATCAATATAACGTCATGTGCACAAGATAACATTAAAAATCCTGATCACATTAAACGAAAAAATGGCTATTTGACCCCCTAAAAATGAATCCTTTTTTAATTTTTTTTGGATATTATGTTCCCGGGGTTATGCCGGTTAAGATAATACCTAATTTGGAGGTGTTTGTTGAGTATTTTAAAAGCCTTAGCGTTACATACATACACACATATTTTTGTCTTATATATATTGAGATGAGATGAGATGAAGCAAAGAAGTTTTTTATCGATAGCTTTTAACCTGACAAATCTTTTATTTTACTTTTTAAAAAATTAGCACAATGTTCTGAAAAAAAAAAATGCATTTCAATTCAGTGTCTTTCAAAAAATACTTATCCCGTTCAGGAAGATCGTTAAAGTAGAGGCATTTCTATATTTCTCTATGTTAACTTTCTGATAAATATTTATATTTGTTTTACATAAATATTAAACTATTTATTTCTTTAAAAATAATTGTATATCACAATAGAAGGTAAAAATTAATTTAGAAAACTAATTAAATATTGTTACAAGCGACGAATGTTGTTGATACAAGGGCATGTCGTTTACTTACGTGTCATTCACCATATGGACTTATTTATCTTGAAAACTAGATTTCTATTTGTTAAGTTGCCTATTAGCTATCTAATTAATTTATTCCAAAAATTTGTAATGTGTCCGTCTTGTGTTTAAACAAACGGTTTACAACAAAATACGTTTACTTGAAAATAATAAAATTACGATATTTTCAAGTCTCGATTTCGTTAAGTAGTAAAAGTTATAGAGAAGTATTGATTTACTCCTCTCCAGGAGTTAGGCACAAGGCCAGTTTTTATCTTACTCCCACAAGTAAGATGTGACCCAAGGTCGGGTCGGGAAAGTGGGGTTTAAAAATTGCCTGGGCATCCCCGTCGGCATTCCCCGGTAGGGGCGCCTCAGACAGTAAGCAATAAACTTACTCCTCCCCAAAGAGGGGAGGCGAAGCCTGGGAGGGTGGACCTCCTAGAACTGCACAGGACAGACCCATAGACCGGCGTAAATCAAGCCCTGAAGGCCAAGACAATACCAGTCTATGGGGTGCAGTATCCATCGGAACAGATACTACACTTTGATCTTAGCCAAAAGGCCAAGAGACGTAAGAGAAGTAAAAAAGGTCCATTTACTACTTACATATAAACATCAATTGTTATTTATATAAGCAAACCACTCAGTGTGTAAGAGATTTACCATTAATAAAAACCACAAGGATATGGACGCCTTCGTGGCGTTTATTAATGCCCACGCCTCACTTTAAGCTCGACTTTGTTTAACACCGAGTCCTCGTGGGGGAAGACACGTAATTAAAGAGAGGATAAGAGAGAATGGGTTGAATTACAAAGCCAATCGCTCTTTTTTTCTTTGTCATCGATAGATTTCTTCCTGAAATCAATGTCTGAATCTGGTTCGTCAGTTTTTCTTGTGAATCGTTGCATTATTATGTTAAGAAAAATAACATATAAGTTGATACAATTCCTTACGAAAAATACTTTGTTCTAGTCGGAATTATTAAAAAAAAAAACGCCATCTTATTTGCCTATACAGATTTATTTCCTTTTGATTTGAATAATAATAATAATATTTTAGGGAAAAACGGAATAGTTTAAAAAATAAAAGCAAAACAAATAGCAATTAAATACACTACCGGACAACACCGGACAACACCGGATAGGCGCAGATAGAAATATATATAACGTCCGTTAATGTTAGCAAAGTTAGTATAAAGTCAGTAACGATAGTAAAAACTGAATCTAAAACAAATAAATAAAGGCTGTGGAAATACGGGAGATCGGACGAACGACAATAGTGAAAAGAAACAGTGACTATAGTTTTGATGAGGCGGTCGTGTTCGTTCGGCTGACGCAGACGAACGAGCAATCGTGTTCTGTATACGCACCTGCGGCTCGTTAGTCACATACCTGATGCAGGTTGGCGCAATTTTGAACAGCGCGTATCCCGTTCACACTTGACTCGGACTCTATCGACTCGGAACTCCTGGAAAAAGTGGCGGCCGGGCGTGTAAAAGCAAATCAGAAGGCGGTGGAATGAAAAGAAGATGAAAAAAGAAAAACTATGTATTATGTAAAAATATGTATTATGTAAAAATATGTATTATGTAAAAAATATGTATTATCTATATATGCACACGATTAGTTGTAGGCTTGTCTTACAATTTCTCTAACCTTTTCCTCTTTCTCATATATATATATATATATATATATATATATATATATATATATATATATATATATATATATATATATATATGAGAGAGAGAGAGAGAGAGAGTGAGAGAGAGAAAGAGAGAGAAAGGATGCGGATAGATAGATAAATAGTGAATAAAGATAGATAGATAGATAAATAATATATATATATATATATATATATATATATATATATATATATATATATATATATATATATATAGGGTGATTCTTAAGTCACTTCACTTAGCTATTTAAAATGATTACCATATGAAGCACAAACATACTATGAACTTTTGATAATTGTTATCTTACTCTTTAATTACTGCTATTTGTTATTTTAAATTTGTTCGTTTATATATTTGTTTCTATATATATTTATTTCATAATCAATCAAATATGCTACAAAGAGTCGTAAATTCCTTGCAAAAAGAAATGGAGCTATGCATGCAGAACGAAGGTGGGAATTTTGAAAATTTGCTGTAATTATAAACTCCCATAAATGAATTTGTTGAATAAACTTTCTGTTTTGTATTACCGTAATTTTTAACTTTAGAATTTCAAAAATAAATAGCTCAGTGACTTATGAATCACTCTGTATATATATATATATATATATATATATATATATATATATATATATATATATATATATATATATATATATATATATATATATATATATATATATATGTCTTGTACCCCAGACGAAGACGTATTACGTCGAAAATTTGGGACTACTTTTAAATAAATTACTATTTATTTAAAAAAAATGCATTCTTAGGCTTCAAACACTTTTCTTACATTTAAATATTGAATGCTTTCTAATGGGAGACCAACATATCTTCATGTATATATATAAGTGTGTGAACATATATACTTTTGCATAGACTTTCTATTCTTTAACAATACTAAACACTTTAGAGTGAAAACCTGATGATTGTTAACATATCTTCTTTCTTGTATATTTTTCTTTTAATTTTCCTTCTTTCGTAGAATTTGTAAAATCCACCATTTTGAAATTCCCCTCTCTCCGCTATTTTTCAATACAATTTTCTTGTATTATATATTTTCTTTTATTTTTTATAGCACTCTTTTCCCCTTTTTATTTTTTTGTTTTGTAAATTTTTCCCTTTTTTTTCTTTCTATCGTAGAACTTGTTTGTATCCGTCATTTTGAAATTCCCCTTTGTATTATATATATATTCTTTTTTTTTCTTTTTTGGTACACTTTCCCTCTTTTGTAAGTTTTTGCTTGTGTACATTCTTCTGTTTTTCTGTATATTTTAATTTTCGTTTTCGTTCTTTTGTAGAACTTGTTGAAATCCGCCATTTTAAAATTTCTCTTTTCCCGCGTGTAAAAAAAACACCATTTTCTTGTATCATATATTTACATTTATTTCTTTTTTTTTGTACATTTTCCACCATTTGTACTTTTTTCTTTTATTTTGTACATTTTTTCCATTTTCTTCTTTGTACATTTTTCCATTTTCTTTATTGTATATTTTTCCATTTTCTTTATTGTATATTTTTCCATTTTCTTCTTTGTACATTTTTCCATTTTCTGCTTTGTACATTTTTCCATTTTTTCTTTGTATATTTTTCCGTTTTCTTCTTTGTACATTTTTCCATTTTCTTCTTTGTACATTTTTCCATTTTCTTCTTTGTACATTTTTCCATTTTCTTCTTTGTATATTTTTCCATTTTCATCTTTGTACATTTTTCCATTTTCTGCTTTGTACATTTTTCAATTTTCTTTGTATATTTTTCCATTTTCTTCTTTGTACATTTTTCCATTTTCTTCTTTGTACATTTTTCCATTTTCTTCTTTGTACATTTTTCCATTTCTTCTTTGTACATTTTTCCATTTTCTTCTTTGTACATTTTTCCATTTTCTTCTTTGTACATTTTTTCCATTTTCTTCTTTGTATATTTTTCCATTTTCTGCTTTGTATATTTTTCCATTTTCTTCTTTGTATATTTTTCCATTTTCTTCTTTGTACATTTTTCCATTTTCTTCTTTGTACATTTTTCCATTTTCTTCTTTGTATATTTTTCCATTTTCTCCTTTGTACATTTTTCCATTTTCTTCTTTGTACATTTTTCCATTTTCTTCTTTGTATATTTTTCCATTTTCTGCTTTGTACATTTTTCCATTTTCTTCTTTGTATATTTTTCCATTTTCTTCTTTGTATATTTTTCCATTTTCTTCTTTGTACATTTTTCCATTTTCTGCTTTGTATATTTTTCTTTTGATTTTCATTCTTTAGTAGATGTTTTTAAAATCAACATTTTGAAATTACCCCGCTTTTTAAAAATACATTTTCTTTCATTTATTTATTTTACTTTTTCTATTTTGTACATTTTTCAATTTTTTTCTCTTTTGTAAAATTTTCTTTTTTCTTTCATTCTGTCGCATAAGTTTTTGAAATCCGCCATTTTGAAATGTTCTTTTTTTATAAAATACATTTATCTTGTATTATATATATTCTTTTTTCTTCTTATTTACTACACTTTCTCCCTTTTGTACTTTTTTTATTTTATTATATACATTTTTCACTTTTCTTCTCTCTTGTACATTTTACTTTTCTTTCTCATTCTTTCATAGAACGTGTTGAAATCCGCTATTTCGAAATTACATATTCCACGATTTTTTAATACATTTATCTTGTGTTATATATATTCTTTTATTTCTTCTTTTTTCGTACACTTTCCTCCTTTTGTACATTTTTCCCTTTTTCATCTTTTTTGTACATTTTTATTGGCTTGTCCTTTCTTTCATAGAACTTGTTGAAATCCTCCATTTTGAAATGTCCTTTTCCCCTGCTTTTTTCAATACATTTATTTTATATCATGTATTTTTTTCTTTTTTGGTACATTTTCCCTCTTTTTTCTTACATTTTGTAAATTTCCCTTTCCTTGCTTTTTTAAAAATAGATTTATCTTGCATTGTATATTTTGTTTTATTTCGTCTTCTTTGGTACACTTTCCATATTTTGTACTTTTTAAAATTTATTTTGTACATTTTTCCCTTTTCTTCTTTTTTATATCTTTTTCTTTTTCTTTCTTTCGTTGAATTTTTTGAAAATCGTCATTGTGATAATCTTCTTTTCCCCGCTTTTTAAAATACATTTTTCTTTATATATATATATATATATATATATATATATATATATATTATTTCTTCTGTACACATTTGGGGATTTCCTTGCTTTTGTACATTTAGTGTATATGAATATTCATCTTAACCCTATTAAGGGCATATGATTTCAGTATACTGGCATTTTTCAGGGAATGTCTTTACAGTTTAGATCTTTGAAGTTATTTAAAGAATGCCATTTTCTTTCATCTGCGTAATAGCATTTTCGTCGGTCTTCCAACCTTACACGTGAAATAATATTAGCATCGATAAACGTGTAACTTGAATGGACGCATCTTAAGTTAGATGCATTCAGTAATCTTTCCTTGGGTTTGTCCGTCACCTTGTCTGTCAGATTTAAATTTTAAATATCATTTTCCTTTCTTCTGTAAACATTCAGTTGATAATAACATTTACGTTGCTAAACGCGTAGATTGAATGGGTGCATCTTATTCTAGATGCACCCAAGCATGTCTTTAAGAGGCACTGTCCGTCGATCAGTCTGTCACACGCATAAGTTTGAAATAGCATTTTCGTTGGTCTGTCACGCTAAAATTTGAAATGACATTATTTTTTCGCTATGTCACGCTAAATTATGAAATGACATTTTTTGGTCTGTCAGACCAAATCGAATTTTAGTTGATCTATTACGCCAAAGTTTGAAATAGCATTTTCGTTGGTCTGTCACGTTAAATTTAGAAATAAGATTTTTGTCGATCTGTCATAGCAAAGATGAAATGGCATTTTCTTTGGCCTGTCATGCTGAAGTTTTAAATGGTATTTTTTGTCTGTCATACTAAAGTTTGAAATAGCATTTTCTTTGGTTTGTCACTCTGAAGTTTGAAATAGCATTCTTAGATCATTCTACGTATCTCTACAGAAGTCGTTGTTTGTTCTTTAGCCGGTTCGTCGGTCTGTCACGCGTTAGTTTTTAATAGAATCTTAAGAATCTTAAATGCGTCCAATAATCGCTGTTGATCGATAACATCGACATGCTAGTGTCGCAGATTTTGTACATGTCTGTGCAAATAAATATAATCATATATAAAAGCTCTATTTGATATTGAGCACTTTTTATAAGCCCGGTTGAAATTCTTTGGATTAATACCCTGTTGATGTTTTCCTTGCCTGGATTATATATATATATATATTGAACAATTGAAATTTGAAATAAATCTGGACAATCGTCTCATATTTATCACTCTTTTTTCTTCTCTCTCTCTCTCTCTCTCTCTCTCTCTCTCTATATATATATATATATATATATATATATATATATATATATATATATATATATATATATCTGTCTCTCTCTCTATCTATCTATGTGAATGTATACGTATTTATTTATTTTTTACCTACTTCCGCTATGCTGCCAAAGATCCCAGCAAATTAGAAGTCGATCCACACACGGATAGCGTGGTTAACTTCCGGAAAGTACTACTGATAGATAGTGGCCCGCGCCCGTGATGGGAGACCTAATGAAGGGGATAACAAGATGCCTGGCGCCGGCACCGCGGCCGTGCCACTCCCCTACTCGCGGATCCCAAATTGAAATCTTCAAGTCAATTAATCTCCGATCTGCGCAAGCGTGGCCTCGCTAACTTCCGGAAAGTCGTTCCTGGAGAAGAAGCGCCGATGAGAAGTCAATGAAGAGTGTAAACAGCGAGCCAAAGATGGCTCGTTTCTTTCGGAACAGTAAATTGAAACATTCATGCCAATTAAATACGTTGGGATGGCAGTAGAGAGAAAGAGAAAGAGAAAGAGAGAGAGAGAGAGAAAAAGAAAGAGAGAGAGGGAGAGAGAGATAGAGGGAGAGAGAGACGGCCGTGGCGAGGTGTCACGTTGGGTGATTGAGGGAAGGTGGGTCGCCTCGGCGGTTTGGACGATTGAACGGACAAGGGAGACGGAGGTTTTGTGCGGGAAGGAGATAGATGATGGCTTGCTGGTGTGATAGGACGGAGCCGAGGAGAAGGCTGGTAAAAGTGGACGACGCGTTTTTGGTATATCGAGTGCGTCCGCGCGGGTTCCTCGTCTGATTCGCTGACGTCGGCGCCATTGACGTTTTAGCAGGGTACTCACGTAACACGTCACCAATTTCACACTGACCGCCTTTCCTGTTTCATTTAATCGGAAAGATGATTACACAGTCGACGCCAGTCATTGCACCATCTTACTCATACAGAAGCCACTATCTATCTATCTATCTATCTATCTATCTACCTATCTATCTATCTATCTATCTATCTATCTATCTATCTATCTATCTATCTATCTATCTATCTATCTATCTATCTATCTATGCCCATCTTTCTTTCGTTTGCTAATCATACACTTTCCAATCAGTTTCAGTTCATTTCTCTTGCTCCTCCCCAATTTACCCCCTTCTCTTTTTCTTATTTCTATTACTGTTTTCATTTTTATAGTTTTTTTCTTTTTGTGTCTTTTTCTTGTATTTTTTACATTTTTTCCTTTTCACTTTAGTTTGTATATTTTGTCTCTTTTTTTTATCCATTTTTCATTTTTTTTCTTTTTTTTGTATATTTTTTTCTTATGTTTTTATATCGTAACTTTCTTCTCTTTTTCGTACATTTTTTACTTTTTTACTCATTCTTTTTTTGTGCATTTCCTTCGTTTTAGTAAATTTCTTTCCATCTTATATATATATATTTTTTTAATACATTTTTCTTCATTTTTATATTATTTTTATTTGTACATTTTTTAAATCCTTTTTTTAAAAAGATTTTTTCACATTTTTTTAGAGTTTTCACATTTTTCGTGTTTTGTACATTTTCCTTTTTTCTATTTTTGTACACTTTTATACTTTTTTTTTCGGTAAATTTTTTATTTTTGTTTTCATTCTCCCAGCATTTTCATTCTTTATTGTATACTTTTATATATTTTTTGTAGATTGATTTTATTTTTTAATATTTTTTTAAACATTTTTTCCTTTGTTCTATATTTTCATACATTTAATTCTTTCTATTTTTTTGTGTATTTTCCATCTTTTTTTTGTAACTTAGTTCCTTGGCAATCTCTCTCGAGTCTTCCATTTTTGGAAGGGAAACTGTAACTCTATTTTGCGTAGGTTTTGTTTTGTAAGGTTTAATTTTACTTTTTTTTGTTTTATTTTTTGTGCTCTTTGTTTTATATCATTTCTTTTGAATCTTTTCTTTTCTCAAGCATTATATGATTTTTTTTATTTGTCTGATTAAATGTTACCAATTCTTCGTCTATAAAAGGACATGCTGATAGTCATCTTTCTTTTTCTGTCAACCATCTTTCTCTTTAACTCTCTCTCTCTCTCTCTCTCGGTCATATATATATATATATATATATATATATATATATATTATATATATATATATATATATATATATATATTATAATATAAAATGAAGTAATAAAATAAGGTGTCAATCAAATTTTATTAGAATTCAAAGTTCAAGCAAAGTATCCTTAAGTCCTTAGCTCATGAGTTTTCAAAGATAATTCTTCTCTTCAGAGGACCATTACCGCAGTTATACTACTACAGGTAATAAAATTACGCTTTGAAAATATATAAAATTATATACACAAATACATAAAAATACATAACATCAAATATATCAACCCAAAAACATACTTTTTGTTGAATCCATACAATCCATCCAGGTCATACAAATTGAGAAACATAATCAGGAAAGACATTACTCCAAGTTATAAACAGCAGTCCATATACGTGAAATTGAAGGAGCTGACAAAGTTATCCAGTCGCGAAATAACTGCGGTAATGGTCTTCTGAAGAGAAGAATTATCTTTGAAAACTCATGAGCTAAGGACTTAAGGATACTTTGCTTGAACTTTGAATTCTAATAAAATTTTGATTGACACCTTATTTTATTACTTCATTTTATATTATAATATTAATGCTCTATCCAGTATATTGAGCTTCAGTTTTTATCCGGATGTTTCACTAATTATAAGATATTAGTTGACGCTTATATCTTTTGTTGGACTGCTTCATATATATATATATATATATATATATATATATATATATATATATATATATATATATATATATATATGTAGTACATGTATTATATTAGTTTCTATAGATGTAAATCCGTTGAAACTCAAGTGTTTATAAAAAGTGCTCAATAACAAGTAGAGCTGTTCTTTAGTATAAATTTTTATTTATACAAACATTATTGGTTACATATGTGCATACATGTTTCGGTTGTACTCTTCACAGAGAGTCAACTTCTTCAGACCAAAGAAGACAGAGAAGTGAGATAGATTTAGAAAACCTTCCCTTTAAATAAATCTTTTTTGGGGATAGACAATTTTTTATAAATCAGTATCGGATTACATTCTTTACTTGTTAACTCTTTCAATTAGTTTCTGTCTTTTTTTATTATCATTTTTATTACCTGTCTTCTTATCCTTTCCTTTTTCTATTGTTTTATTACCTACTTAGCCTGGATTCCTTTCTTCTCTATTTAACACTTCAAAGTTGTAATCTATTTAAAAACCTATTCAAGCATAAATATCTGATCTTTATATAAAATACACACGTATATATATATATATATATATATATATATATATATATATATATATATGATGAGCAGCGAAACAGTCTGTATGTGGATGACTATATGAAGCTCCCTCCCTGGGTAGAGCTTATTTTTGTAAGGATATCGCCAACTGCCATTAGCTTTAAAGCATAGCTCATTAGGTAAAACTAATTCGAGCTCCCAGCATTTGCAATGTTTACATTGAGATATTTCTTACATTCAGTCAATGTCGTATGATAGCGTAGGGGTTAGCAGCGCCGACTGTCAGCTCGACGGTTGCGTTTCAATCCCGGCTTGAGGCACTAACTGGTCTAGCCGCGCTGATGAGCTGCGAAACAGTATGTATGTGGATCACTATATATATATATATATATATATATATATATATATATATATATATATATATAATTAAACAAGATTTTGTTAAAGATTTTATTTATCTCACGAAACATTCTCAAAACAGTTAATCTTTAGTGCAATTTTTTTACGAATTCCTTTAGTTCATAGAGGACCAACCAACACTACTATGTCAATATTGGATTTATCTTCCTTGAACTCTTCAGAAAGGACACCCATTTCTCAGTTTGAAAAATTATACATTGTGGCGTGGCATGAAAGACAAACGTCCAAAAAAACAAAAATAAACTTACAGTAGATTTTCCTTACTGCTCCCACCAACGAGGCAGTCAGCCATCTTGAAAAAAACAAACAATACAAAGCTAATACAAATACGCATAACTTTCGATCGGTAATCATTATCTATCTATCTATCTATCTATCTATCTATCTATCTATCTATCTATCTATCTATCTATCTATCTATGTATCTCTCTCTCTCTCTCTGTCTCTCTCTCTCTCTCTCTCTCTCTCTCTCTATATATATATATATATATATATATATATATATATATATATACTGAATAGAGCATTAATATTATAATATAAAATGAAGTAATAAAATAAGGTGTCAATCAAATTTTATTAGAATTCAAAGTTCAAGCAAAGTATCCTTAAGTCCTTAGCTGATGAGTTTTCAAAGATAATTCTTCTCTTCAGAGGACCATTACCGCAGTTATTTCGCGACTGGATAACTTTGTCAGCTCCTTCAATTTCACGTATGTGGACTGCTGTTTATAACTTGGAGTAATGTCTTTCCTGATTATGTTTCTCAATTTGTATGACCTGGATGGATTGTATGGATTCAACAAAAAGTATGTTTTTGGGTTGATATGTTTTGATGTTATGTATTTTTGTGTATTTGTGTATATAATTTTATATATTTTCAAAGCGTAATTTTATTACCTGTAGTAGTATAACTGCGGTAATGGTCCTCTGAAGAGAAGAATTATCTTTGAAAACTCATGAGCTAAGGACTTAAGGATATTTTGCTTGAACTTTGAATTCTAATAAAATTTGATTGACACCTTATTTTATTACTTCATTTTATATTATAATATATATATATATATATATATATATATATATATATATATATATATATATATATATATATATATATATATATATATCCGTAAACATTTTTATTGACTACTTATGTTTCGGAAAAGTCCACAACAACGCCACCCAAGTCGATGATCTCTTTAAGTGCAAAGATATTGGGATTGACAAGCCGGAGTCACATGTAAACATTCCATCACCCCACTGGTTATATTTTCCCCATATTACCAACACCCACATTCTCAACACACCGAGGAAGACCGAAGGAACGGCCGAAAATGTTGTTCTTTTAAAAAAGAGATTTTTATTTAAAGGACATTTTGTATTCTTATACGTCAACAAATGAGAAATAAATACAGAAAAGATATAAAAATTTATGTATTTTTCATATTATTTTTTTATGCACACGCATAAATATATAAGATATATATAGATATAAATATATAAAAAATATATAAAAAGAACAAAAATGATATTGAAATTATAAGAATATGAAAGACAATAATCATACATAGATATATAGACAAAGACACATTCTAGAGGAATCCTTTTACAGAATGGTTTTGTTAAAACGTATCAGCTAATATAGTAACACGAGTATACTTTTTAGAATGTGTAGCCTAAACAACAGGGGGTTAATCGATAAAGTTGTCAGACGAGGATTGAAATAACCTTCGTACAATGTCAACATCTTAAACAAGAAAAACAGTTTTTTCGGTTCTATTCGACATCTATCCTCTGCTGGGCTAAAATCTATGCTGATGAAGACAACTTTGCATCAATAAATACTTTTCGTCTCAGAAATTATCGTACACCTAAACTGTTGTAATTGTTGAATTCTTGGAACGGAACTAAATGAATATGTCATAAATTTTTTATTTCGAAATTATAATATAATATCTCTCGTTTATCTAAAAGTTCAACCATTAGGTTAATTTATTACCTACAGTATTTCTGAATATAAAATGGTGTAAATCGCACTCCACCTTCTCTTGTGGTTAATTATTTGACTGTGTGGAATCCATTTTGGCGAATTCTATACAGTGGGACTTTTCTTTTGTGCCCATTTTTGACAAATTTGAAAAAAATAACTTAGTTCTGAAATTGGGTTACATTTGAAAAAAAATATCTGTTTTTATTGTTCTAATTAGCCGTAATTTATAATTAACTGAAAAAGTCATCCATCTCTCCCCCTCTCTCTCTCTTTGAGCTATCTATGTTTCTCTCTCGCTCCTCTCACTTTAGGTCGATTTAACCACTCTATATTTCTTAATGTCGTTGTGAACATTTAGAGAAAGTGTGATCCTCTCTTTTCTCTTTCCAGCTTATTTACATAGTGTGTCCGTACACACCGTAAACACGCATGTAAATTAGATAGAAAAATAACAGGTCTATTTATTTCTATATGATTCATAAGGATAATATAGAAGCAAAATTGATGTATTATTTTTAGTGATGCAAGAAGAATATATCACTGTTTATGAATTTTCGAATGAAATCACAGTGGAAAAATAGTGGTTGCGGTTGCGTTTGTGACCAAACGGGTCACGGGAAGTTTAGTAACATCATAAGCGGTGTTACTGTTTTGTAATAATTGCTAGACCCCCCTGAGATCGTCAGAATAGCCTCTTTCTTTATTTTTTAAAGTCGGAATTTAATTAATAAACACTTATATTTATTTTATTTTTAACCCTCTGAACGCTGATTTTTTTTTGTAGAAAAATGATTTTTTACACCTATTTTTAAAAT
>OY744546.1:70774703-70777203 GCA_963556195.1 Sepiola atlantica
GAAAACTTAAGTCACGTGCGTAGCAGTAGTCGAGATAGATAGATAGATAGATAGAAAGAGAGAGATTGAGAGAGAGAGAGAGAGAGGGGGGGGGAGAGGGATGGACAGAACAAAGGAATTACGTGGAAAGATACCCTTTCACGTTTTCTGGGTTCGCTGCTTCCCACTTGCAGCGGCGCGATCGGTTCTTACATCTCCCTCGTCCGAGAGTCAGGAACAAAGAGATAGAAGTCAGCCCCAAATAGAAGTGACGTAACTTCCGACTTTCGCTTTACCCCCCCCCCCCACACCTTTTACTATTTAACACTAGTGCTTTTAGTAATAATAATAGTAACACAAACTTATGTAATTGTGAAAAAAAAAAGAATTGCCCACTAATGAATAAATCTTTGACATCTAATGTTATGCGCAAAGCAACAGTTAATTATAATATCAACAATGAAAAAAAAAGTACACATAGGAGCCACATAAAATAGTTTGAAGCGTAGGTATAATTATCACATGATGACATTCAGAAGTGAAAAGAACAGAAATAACGCGACACTGTCTAAATATATACGAGAACAAAATATTAGTTATATATAATATATTAATTAGGAATAATATTAATATTAATTGATAATAATATTATTAATAATAATATATTAATTCGAAATTATATTAATATAATATAATATAATATATTAATTGGGAAATCCTAAAAAATAGCCCCTCCTTGCAACATAAATCGTAGGTATTGTGAATTATACTCGGAGGAAAAATATCAAATCATAAACTTGAAAAACGAAAACAAGAATTTATAGCTAAATGTAGACACATAAACAAATACTTGCTTTGCTATTTACGCCCAGATTACGAAAGAACAAACTATTGAATATAAATAGTTAACAATCAATATTATATATAAAACAACCAAATATAACTGTAATTAATAATTAATATATGAAACAAAAGTAAATAAAAATTGTAGAATAAAACTTAATTGTCTATTAGTGTAAGATTAAAAAATACTAATAAATAAAGTTAAAAACGCAACATAAATATGAATAGTTAACTCATCTCTTGATGGTACTGGCATAGCTTTTGAACCAGACAAAACCGTCTTTTCGTTCGGCTTTTTCAGACTACGTACACAGCCGGAAGATGCCGAATCGCTTATCCAATCAGAAGGCGAGAAAAGCAGACATGTTAAATTGTAAATTGATTAAATCATAAATTTGTGATTGTCAAATATTTTCAACAGAAAACAAAAGGGTGAACAAACAAATAGTAAAAAAAATAATTGTTACCAAAGGCAACAAAAGTAAGTTAGGGTAAGCTTAGAGTTAGTTTAGGGTTAGGACATAATTAAGGTAAAATAAAACGGTTCGGTTATCGAAAAAAAAAGATAATTTTTTTTTTAACTTTCTCGCAAAATACCTCAAAATTATAAAACTTGTTTTATTCATTTTTTTCGTAAACAAATAATAAAACAAATAATAAAACAAATAATAAAACAAATAATTAAACAAATAATAAAAAATAATAAAACAAAAATGTTTCATAAAAATAAACATACGTTAGTGTTCTTTTTGCTTTAAATGTTTAATGATTTCTTTTTTATGTTGGAACGAAGACTCGTTTTGATTTTGACCCAGGTTCGTTTTCATTCGGCTTTTCCCGGCTGTTTACGTAATTCCACGTCGGCAAAAGTCGGTTTTGTTCGCTTCAAAAGTTGTACCAGTACTCATTTGATAACTATGACACACTTATGATAATCGGTGTAATCCGTGAAGTGTTAAAGCTCATGCCATTTTATTATTAGCATGATTTATTTAGTATTCGTTATTCACACGCACACACACACACGCACACACACACACACACACACACACGCACACACACACACACACACACACGCACGCACGCACGCACGCACGCACGCACGCACGCACGCACGCCCCCCACACACATATATATATATGTATACTCTGAGTGACTTTAATAATACTAATAGCGAAATGCATGATCCGAATACATTCGTTGATCACTCTAAACTGCTTGGGTAAATTTAGCCGCCGATTCACTATTTACCAAGTTAAATTCCTCCCTAATTAATAATGGCCGAGGGGTTAAGAGTCTTGACTACAAATCAGTGGCGATTTGTGTTCGAGGTTCGCGCCCGCCGACCATTGGGAATTAGCTTCCTGCACTGAAGATTGCGTTAGCATGAAACATCGATGTCTGTAGGTAATAAATAATTAATATTTATTTATAAATATTATTATAAGCCCCCTCCACCAAAGGCCGGGCACTCTGAGTGACTTTAATAACAAGCAGTACTAATAGCGAAATGCACGATCCGAATACATTCGTTGATCACTCTAAACTGCTTGGGTAAATTTAGCCGCCGATTCACTATTTACCAAGTTAAATTCCTCCCTAATTAATAACTAGTTCACTATGGCCGAGGGGTTAAGAGTCTTGACTACAAATCAGTGGCGATTTGTGTTCGAGGTTC
>OY744546.1:70782203-70827203 GCA_963556195.1 Sepiola atlantica
ACACCAGACTAATAGCCTGCCTAAGGACGATTGAATGAATCAATCGAAAGTACTCGCGAGGAATTGAACATAAAACCTACGGAGACTACATACAATAATTTGACAAAAAATACTCGAGGGACGATCCGAAAAATCGAAAAGATGAAGAAAAAAAAAAAAGAAAGACTTATTAAGCAGAAGCATTCCGTGTTGTTCAATAACGTTTTGCCTTCATGAAAATATGTTGCCTAAATAGACACAATCTATATGTATGTATGTATTTATGTATGTATGTATGTATGTATGTATGTATGTATGTATGTATGTATGTATGTGTGTGTATGTATGTATTCATGTATGTATGTGTGTGTATCTATGTATGTGTGTATGTATGTATGTGTGTGTATGTATGTGTGTGTATGTGTATGTATTTATGTATGTATGTATTATGTATGTATGTATGTGTGTGTATATGTATTTAAGTATGCATTTGAGTATGTGTGTATGTATGTATGTATGTGTGTGTATGTATGCGTGTGTGTATGTATTTATGTGTGTATGTGTGTATGTGTGTGTATGTATGTATGTACTTATGTATGTATGTATGTGTGTATGTATGTATGTATGTATGTGTGTATGTATGTATTTAAGTATGTATGTGTGTATGTATGTATGTAAGTGTGTGTATGTATTTATGTATGTATGTATGTATTTATGTATGTGTGTGTGTATGTGTGTATGTATGTATGTATGTATGGGTGGGTGGATGGATGGATGAATGGATGGATGGATGGATGGATAGATGTATGTATGTATGTATGTATGTATAGATGTATGTATGTATGTATGTATGGATAGATGTATGTATGTATGTATGTATGGATAGATGTATGTATGTATGTATGTGCATTCGAACTAGCAGTTAGGTCGAAGATAGACGCTGGTACGGTGTTTTATGTTAACCTCTTGAGGACACAGTCCGGGTTTGCTGAATTTCTCGGCACGTTTTCCGTGCCAATCATGCTACCGAGCATGAGACACTTATAGAGCCACGTGTCCCGCACATAACAGCTGATTGGACAGAAGCCCCCCGACTGATTAAGGTCCAGTTGTCAAGTAATCGAATGCGCTAACACTGACACCCCCCCCATCCACCACCCCTCACACATCCTTCAACTGTTCCTTTTACTCTCCCGCTCTTTAGTCACCAATCCGTCCGCCCGTCGCACCACCGTCGCCTAGTCGCATCTTTCCCACCATTAAATTCTCGCCGGTCGGTGATTAGCGCTTGCAGTGGTTGATTGGCGCTCTCTCATAGCGTTTGACTTGCTCAGTCGGTCATACCCGGCCGGCTCCGTGACTGCATCAACCCCGTCCGACCGAGCAAAATTTACGCCTTCCTTTAATTGCGTCTTTGTTAAATTGACGCCATATTTGAATTCGGTGGCGTTACCGTTTGTGTGTCGCGATATTTCAAATAACATTACGATATTCATGCTTATTGCTGTCCGCCATAACTCATTATCAATTCAAATATGTGTTTATGTCTGTCGCTGTGTTATGCAATAAGCCCAAATACTGGTTCAATATCTCTAATATTTATAATGTCCAAATTACTTACTAAAGTCATTTTCAAATCGTTAAGCAATACCTATACGTAAATATGGCGTAGCCGTTCGTCTGTTCGTCTCGTTCCACAAGATTGTCCAGACCGATAACATGTCTACCAATAATGTGGAAAATTCTCACAGAACAACTGAGAGAACAAATCTACCAATCCCTGGACAAACGTGGACTGCTCCCCGAGGAACAAAAAGGATGCCGGAAAGGACAAAGAGGGGCACATGATCTACTATACATTGATCAAAAGATCTTAAAGGAGGTGAAGAGCAGACAAAAGAACATAACCATGGCAGTGATTGACTACATGGATAATTAAATGCTTAAAAATATACAAGATACCAGACAGGATTATTAATCTCATCCAGAAAGCAATGGAGACATGGAGACTAAAACTGACAGCCGGAGGACAACATCTGTCTGAGATAAAAATACAGAGAGGCATTTTCAAGGAAACACTCTATCACCACTATTGTTTATAATAGCCATGATGCCACTCAACTACATACTCAGAAAGTGTGATGCCGGATACAGGTTTACGGATACAGAACAAAGAATAAACCACCTGATGTACATGGATGACCTTAAACTGTTTGCAAAAAACAAAAAAGAACTGGAAAAGCTGATAAATACAACCAGGATATTCAGCCAGAATATCCAAATGGAGTTTAGAATAGAAAAATCTGCACTGCTAGAGATTAATAGAGGAAAACTGGAGACGACAGAAGGTATAGAACTCCCCAACCAAGAGGAGATTAGGGCGCTAGGAGGACAAGAAGTTATAAATACCTGGGACTTCTGGAAGCAGACACAATCAAATATACAGAAATGAAAGAGAAGATTGGAAAAAAAATATCTACGAAGAACAAGGAAACTCTTAGAAACTAAACTATATAGCAGAAACCTAGTAAAAGGGATAAACACATGGGCTGTATCACTAATAAGATACTCTGGACCATTCATAGGCTGGACCAAAGAAGAACTCAGACACCTTGACCGGAGGACTAGAAAACTAATGACTATGCACAATGCATTGCATCCAAAAGACGATACGGACAGACTCTACATGAAAAGAAATGAAGGAGGTAGAGGACTGGTAAGTATAGAAGATTGTGTGGAAGACACCAAAAAAAGAGCTGGAGAAATATGTAACCCAGAACACGGAAAGACTGATCACCACAGCAAGAGACACCAGCCCAACAAACAACTCCGGAAGCACTGAAACCAGAAACAAAAAGACAAGAAAGGAAAAGTGGGAAGAAAATCAACTACATGGACGCTTTATAAGACTCGCAAGCGATGAAGCCAATAAAAACAGCTGGGCATGGCTAAGAAAAGGACACTTGAACAGAACAATGCGATTAGGACAAACTTTATTAAAGCAAAGATAGATAAAACTCAGGAAAACAGTAAATGCCGATTGTGTGGACAAAGAGACGAAACGATAAATCATATAATAAGTGAATGCAGCAAGCTTGCCCAAAAGGAATACAAGAACAGACATGACAGCGTGGGGAAAGAAGTACACCGGGAAATGTGCAAACAACTGAATTTCGAATATGCAAAAAAACGGTGCAAACACAAACCAGAAACTGTACTAGAAAACGAAAAACACAAAATCATATGGGATATGAATGTACAAACAGACAAACCCATAACAGCAAGGAGACCGGATATGATAATAATCAACAAGAAAGAAAAATCCTGCAAAATTGTAGACTTTGCCGTTCCAGCGGACCACAGAGTGAAGATCAAAGAGACGGAAAAAAGAAGCAAATATACTGAACTTGCCAGAGAACTGAAAGGAATATGGAACATGAAGAAAGTCAGTATAACACCAATAATCATAGGAGCACAAGGAACAGTCCCCCAAAACATGTAGAAAAGACTAGGAGAAATAGGAGTCAAACGGATAACTGAGACCATACAAAGGACAGTAATCATCAAAACAGCTACAATCCTGAGAAATGTCCTCGAATGCGGAAACCAACCCACATAAGCAAAGAATGGAGAACAAACACATGGAAGCACAAGAAAACAGAACTGAGGAAAATACAACCGCACGAGAGAGGCGCAAGCATAGGCTGACACCACGAAAATTATGGACAGAGGGTCGAGGAGGGAAAGCGCAAACCAGACCTCCACTGGAAGAGCGCGGACAGCTCTGGGACCTTGGGGAGGCTTGTTGCCACCCGGGCCCCAGAGGGGACCAATGGCCCTTATCACCGTGAAATCGGTGGTAGGTGGCTGTTGCAATACCGCAAAATCATCAGCGGTGATGAACGAAAAGAGGTGGAGCATACTGGAAGTCTGAGTAGACTTGTTGTCACTCAGACTCCAGGGAATACCACAGGTTGTTGGCAGTGGGCGATCACTGACGATGACCAGTGTGATAACTCCTAGTGAGCAAATAATAATAATAATCTAGGTAAAACATCCACAGGGTAGTAATCCAAAGTATTTTAACCGGGTTTATAAAAAGTGCTCAATATCCAATAGAGCTTTTATATATAATTATTTTTATTTACACAGACATGTACAAAATCTGCGACACTGGCATGTCGATGTTATCGATCTCATCAGGCAGAGTTAGAGTCCGATCTTAACCCTAGATCATATTTGGGAAGGTTAATAGCTGTTGATCGATAACATCGACATGCCAGTGTCGCAGATTTTGTACATGTCTGTGTAAATAAAAAAATAATTATATATATATATATATATATATATATATATATATATATATATATATATATATATATATAGAGAGAGAGAGAGAGAGAGAGAGAGAGAGAGAGTAATCCAGGTCAAGTTTACTTTCATAGGATAAAAAATCATAAGACTCCTTATTGCGTTTATACAAGAGTGCTCAATAGTAAATAGAGCTGTAAATAGGTACAAAGATGTTTTTTATTGATACAAACATTATTTGTCTACACATTTCAAAAACATGTTTCGGCACAGCTATATATTTTGCAAATGAATGTGTACACAAATAATGTTTTTATAAATAAACATCTTTACACACACACACACACACACACACACACACATATATATATATATATATATATATATATATATATATATATATAGTAAGCTATGAAAATATATTTATGTCAATTAAGCTACACAGAGAGTCCCGCGTTTAATCCCCGGGGGAAATCTTCAGGCTAAAATGCATAAATATATTTTCATAACTTACTACCTAGCTTTACTTACGTATCGAGCACTGTTGAAGTAAATACTGAAAATTGATACATAAAAAATTATGTCTCTTTATAAAATTTTATGCGAATACAGTAAATACTAATATATATATATATATATATATATATATATATATATATATATATATATATATATATATATATATATATATATGCTAATGAAACAACGATAAAACGTCGATGAAAATAACAACAACTGCAATGGTGGAAGCGGTCATCTCCTGTACCTCAGCACCTAGCTTCTTTCTTGCAATAAATCACGGCCCCAGCACGGTGATAAGAAGGGCAGGTTTGAGGACCTTCGTCCGTGAATGTTAATATCGGAAGCAATTCCATTACTGAGGTGATGTGGCTTACCTGGGGCCACGTCTTCGACTTATATATGACGTGTGCATTGCGCAGAAAGTGTTCACGTTAGCGTCTTTAGAGAAAAAAAACGGGGGGGGGGGGGGAGGATAGCGTGGATCGTGGTGGCGTGGGGCCTAGCAATTATAGTGGATGGATCGATGGTGTCGATTAGAAAGGTCTGTCGGTGAGAGTGAGTGTGGTTTCGTGACGGTGTACGAAGACCCTGAGTCCAGCGTTGGCGATTAAGATTCGACTTTGGATGATTTCCAGCGCGTTTTTTCATTGCATGTTATCAACAAAACGAGGAAATTGGCGAGAAGAAAATCGTTGTGGGCAACAAACATGTGCCCAGCATATAAATCCCACCTATCCTGCTAATATATATATATATATATATATATATATATATATATATATATATATATATAGTTTCAAAAATGTAATCGTCTAAATCGGATGCTTGAAAATACCACAACGCTGAAATAAATTATTGCATCGATAGTTATGTAATTTCGTGTTACTATATATATATATATATATATATATATATATATATATATATATATATATATATATATATATTTATGTATATAAATATATTTATATATTTATTTATATATATATATGTATATATATATATATTTATATATATATATATATTTATGTATATAAATATATTTATATATTTATTTATTTATATATATATATATATATATATATATATATATATATATATATATATATATATATATATATACTTAGGCAACTAAGAAAGTCGAAAGCGCTCGAAAAAATGGCCGAATTAAGGGCAATCGGAGAAATACTCTATGGATTGCCACCTGAAACCAGAAGGATAGCTCGACGGTTTGAGAACCTCACGAAGAAGATTTACAAACGAGAAAGTTCCGTGACGTTCAACAACGCTTGCTTTGAGATATATATATATATATATATATATATATATATATATATATATATATATATATATATATATATATATATATATATATATATATATATAACTTCTTTTGTAATATAGCATAGAAAAATCCCAGCAGAGTGCTTGATTAATTTAGAATTAAAATTAAAAGTTAAAAAATTAAGAGCGTAATATTTATTTATTTTTGTACAGAAAAATTAGTACAACATTCGTACCGTCGGTTTCAAGCACAGAAGGGCTTAGCCACCCGGTTCTCTTCAGCTTATGTTGACAGAGATGTCAACATAAGCTGAAGAGAGCCGGATTACTATGCCCTTCTGTGCTTGAAACCGACGGTACGAATGTTGTACTAATTTTTCTGTACCAATATATATATATATATATATATATATATATATATATATATATATATATATATATATATATATATATATAAAGTGGTGTACTAAAAGCGAACTTTTAGGAAAGGTAAAACCTATTGTGAAGAGTATACAGCTCAATATCCAGGATAGAGCAGGTAGATATGAAGAAGAATGGAAAGGAATTAGAGAAGCAAAAGCCAAATCAAATTTCAATTCAATTGCTCAGAGCAAGGTATATTCCGCAAAAAAGCAATTTATTCAAGTTAAATTTTCCTTAAGCCAGGCTTTTCAAAGATTAAAATCTTATCATCAGAGGAAATCGCTGGGATAGATAAGTTGGCAAAGGCCAAGATTTAAAATTTGAAAAAATAAAATAAAAGTTGTAGGGAAAGAAACACAGGGCAAAACTCTGCCTGAATGCAAGCAAATGTCCGATTGCTAAAAAGTCCGGTGTCGAAAAGTCCAGCGGAGAGAATGAAATGTAGATATGTAGGTCGTTAAACCAAGATTTTATTCACCTAACTGATCATTTTTTCAAAACAAAAAAATTGGTAAATTAACGGACCGTTTCGTCAACAGAAGAACATCCGTTATTTGTATGTTAATCCAGGATCTTTCCTCCATAGACTCATCAGAAACCAAAAAGTTATCCTTCAAGAAAAAATGCATGGCAGTAAATAAAAATCACCAAAACAAAAAAATCACATTGGGTACATTTCCATAGCAGCTGTCTTCTTGTCATGAGAACCATCCCAGAAGGCACTACATTCTCCTTTGATCCCATGCTTTACCTCCTCTTTAAGGGAGAAGTGTAGTATATGTTCATTCGTTATGGTACTATCTTCACAGACATCCCCTCTTCCTTTTTGGGTGTAGTTAATATCTGTTCTGTGGTCATGATACTAGGAATATGGAGCATGAAGAAAGTCAGTATAATATCAATAATTGTAGAAGCACTAAGGACAATGCACACACACACACACACACACACACACACACACACACACACACACACACACACACACACACACACACACACACACACAAGTGAATGCTAGTACCATACAAAATAGTAATTACGGATCAAGAAAGACCGAGGAGGGCTAGCACCAACCAGACTTCAACTGGAAGGGTACGGAGAGCATTGTGACCTAGAGGAAGTTTATTATCACTCAAACCACTAGAAGACCAATAGGCGTTGTCAAATCAGAGGTAGACGGCTGTTTCGATAGCGCCAAATAATTTTAAACAGTTACCGAAAGAGGAGGAGAATGCTAGTAATCTGGGGAGACTGGTTGTCACCCAGACTCCAGGGGACACCAGTTGTCACTGTAAGCGAACACTCACTGACAATGACTGGTGTGAAAATTCTAAGTGATTAAATAATAATAATGATGATAATAATAATAATAATAATAATAATAATAATAATAATAATAATAATTTGAAATTATGAGAAAAATTAGAATCAAAGGGATCACTGAGATCATACAAAGTCGACAATGCTCCAAACAGCTGCAATCCCAAGGAAAATCCTCGAATGCGGAAACCAACCCGTATAAGCTACGAATGGTAACCAGTCACATGGAAATTACAATGGGAAGAAAACAAAAGCACAGGGAGAAATATCATAAGCTGCCCCCCCCCCCCCAAAAAAAAAAGAAATGATGGCGCCGGACTCGGCTGACACAACACAAAATAGTCGTAGAGGGTCAAGGAGGATGAGAAGACCGATGAGGAACAGCACTAACCAGACCTCCACTGGAAGAGTGCGGAGAGTGCTGGGACCTCGGGAGGGCTTATTGCCACCAAAATCCCAGGGGAGACCAATTGTCGTTGCCAGCGAGAAATCAGTGATAGGCGGCTGTTGCGATACCGCAAGGTCATTTGCGGTGGTGATCGAAAAGAGGTGGAGAGTACTGGAAATCTAGGGAGGCTTGTTGTCACTCAGACTTTAGGGAACCCCACTGGTTTTTGTCGGTGATCAATCACTGACAATGACTTGTGTAATAACTCTTAGTGAGCAGAAATAATAATAATAATAATAATAATAATGATGATGATGATGATGATGATGATGGTGGTGATGATGATGATGATGATGATGATGATGATGATGATGATGATGATGATGATGATGCTGATGATAATGATGATGATGATGATGATGATGATGGTGATGATGATGATGATGATGATGATGATTGATGATGATGATGATGATGATGATAAGCATCTTTGTCCTTGTTGTCATCTTGACATTGTCCTCCTCAAATTCATCGTCATGGAAACGATATTAAAAAGCAACTCCGTGTCAAATATTATTTGTTATTTCACAGTTCAACAGACAAAAATGGCCGATTAATGTCTTCTGATTGTACACATTAGTTTTTGTTCTATCATTTTCTTGTTCTTAAGATTCGCCACTACCCGTGTTATTATCTTCATGGCGTTTTCGTTTTTAAAAATTCTCCCCTAAACCAATCAGACAGCGAAAGCGCAGAATGGTTGATGGGAAATTATTGTCGTCTGTTTCGTTGAAATTAGAAAACAAACAAACTAAAAAATAAATAAACAGACGATGAGAGACATTTTTATTTTTACGTTTCGCTTTTTCGATTTCCCCGGAAAAATGAAAAAAAAGAAAGAAGGGTAACGAATAGAATAGAAAAAAAAGAGACGAACGAACAAATATATGAAACAAATATTAATAATAATACGTGTAAAATAACGAATAGGAGATAAAGAAAAGTCTAATGAGAAAGTGGACAAAGTTAGATATTGTAAAACAATAAAAATGAAAACGGTTTTAAAAACTGAAACGAAATTACAACGAAAAAAAAAAGAAACCCGACGAAACGAAGCAAAAATATTAAAGTAATTTTAATAGAAAAAGAACACAACAAATAAATAATGTATAAGATATAATGTATACGAATAATAGTTAAGAGAAACAAAATTAATAACACGAGAAATAGTTCACTGAGAAGTTTGTTTTGGTCAACTATAAGAATGTAAATCACCAAAAATAGATAGATTTTTCAAATAACTTTGCAATAACAATTTTCTTTACAAAGAATTATGTAGTGTTCCCTTTTTTGTGTTTTTTTAGGATAATAAAATGTCGAACACTGTAACTTAGCAAATAAGACGTATATAAAGCACGTATGTATATTTCATTCTTTTGTTTCATTTTACTTCAGTTGAAGTTCTCAGAAATCAAGGGGTCCCTTCTTGGGGCCAACACTCGATCTCTATATACATAATTATCTGAGTATTCAAGTGAAGGACATTAATTTTTTCTTCTCCACAATTGACCTGTTAACTATGTTATAGTATATTTTTCTTGTGGTCTCTTGATCTTACCGGATTCCAGGACAAGAATTCATCTAGTCTGGTGGAGTATCAAGTTAAGTGATGTTATTTAAGGTAATATTACTTGGAAAAGGTGCACACTTACTCGTTTAAGCCAGTGTGGAGTAACCACACTAAGGGGGTCTTATCTGGACTATGTTATTTGAATATTTAGTCAAAGTTTACTTGTAGAAGGAAGCATCCTCATGTCAGGTTGTCCTGATAAACCCCTGTACAGAGAGACCTTAGCCACTCGAGCTAAGTGTCTAGTAAGAATTCAAGTTCTCTCTTGTATGTATGTATGTATGTATGTATGTTTGTATGTATGTATGTATAAATATATGTATGTATGTATGAATGTATGTATGTATGCATTTATGAATGAATAAATTGAATAAATGCATCTATGTATGTATGTATGTATGTATGTATGCATGTATGTATTTATGTATGTATGTATGTGTGTATGTATGTATGTTTCTATCTATCTATCTATCTATCTATCTATCTATCTATCAATCTATCTATCTCCTCTCTCCCTTTCTCTCTTTCTTTCTTTCTCTCTCTCTCTCTCTCTCTCTCTCTCTATATATATATATATGTATATATATGTATATATATATATATATATATATATATATATATATATATATATATATATATATATATATATATAATCTTGTTCACTTTGGTAGCAAAATAAAATAATAAAATAATGAAACAAAAGTAATAAAGTGGTATTTCAGTTTAACCGATATATATATATATATATATATATATATATATATATATATATATATATATATATATATATATATATATATATATATATATATATATATATATATATATATATTCCAATAACCATGTTTTTATTTTATTATTTTTAATTTTATTTTTACACATTTCTAAAAAACATAACATTTCTGTGAGATATATGTTTTACGGTCCGTTTCATTTGTCTTGTGCCAAACAACATTTTTATGTTAATATCGTCTCTGCAACATTACTAAATCATCAGAAAAAATCACAAAGAGTAAAACGTTCTTAGATTAAAGTGTTTTGAAAAACCTACACAATACAATGGTTCATTTTTGGGTGGAACCAAACAAAAAACAAAGAAATTAGCGAATTCACACGTGGGAGAACCCACTAATACGCCATTTTGAATTTTTCGTTCATATATATATATATATATATATATATATATTTTTGTCTCTGCTCTTAACTTAGAAAAATCATTGTAAATAACACAATTATATTAGAACACCAAACTAAGACTACATATATTAGAGCCTCAAAATAAAAAACATCCGTTAACAAAATTAATTTCGACAATAGTGAAAACATTCTAAAATACTTATAATGCTTATTAATACTATAACTAATATAACTAATACAAAAACACATATAACTAATATAACTAATATAACTACATTGATTATTGAACATAGCAACACATAAAAAAAGCATAACACACATAACATATAAAAAAACATATAACGCATAAAAACATATAGCACATAAAAACATATAACCAAAAAACATATAAAAAAACATAAAAAAAACAAAAAAACATATAACACATAAAAACATATAACACATAAAAAATTAATATAACTAATATAACTAATAACACGGTTCCCACTAAAACTATTAGTAAATCTACATTATATATATATATATATATATATATATATATATATATATATACTTATGTTATGTTAAGAATAACAGATATTGTCAGTTTAATTATACCTTTAAAAAAATTTTTTTAAATTTTTCTGATAGTCTTTTTTCTATTAAAATAAAAAAAAAATTATAAAAAAATGTTCCAAAGGTTTCATAGGTTTCACGAACATTTCCGATTCTTCGTCGAATCATGCTCAGGTGTCAAAATCAAATGAACAAGAAAGCTGGAGAAAAGAAGAGAACTTTAAAAAAACGGCGCAGAAACGCGCATGGAACGTTTCTCGCATTGTTCCATGAAGTCGTTGACGATTTAAATTCAGCAACGCTGGATAGCATCGCAGAACAAAATCGCATTACGTTAAGCATTTCACCACTGATTTCATATGCGACGTTGTTTATTTTTTAGGTTAATTATTCTAGTTAACATAACTGCCCCCCCTCTAATTTAAGACACATTATAGTTAACAACACTAAAATTATACATTCCGAAACCAATTAAAAAAATAAAAATACTGGAAGCTATGTTCATAAAAACACTACAACCTAAAAATGTTTATATATATATATACAGGGTGCGCCAAAATAAGGGTCCTATCTTTAAATTTGAATAACTTGAATTTGAATAACTTCCACAAAATAAAAGTTAAACTCACCAAACTTTATGTGTGTGTAGACTAACCCTTCCGAGATTTTTTGAAATAAACAAAACAAATTTTAGCCGAAAAACACTTCTTAAAACTTACAAAAACTAAAGTATTGTTTTTTACACTGTTTTGAGAAATAATGTTTTCTAAATGAGGGTACGTTCCTTAGGGCTAATACGGCTCATGCTTGCTTCGGAAGGGGTCCTTTACTTATTCTAAAAAAAAATCAAAAAAAAAATCAATAAATAAAAAAGTTATGAATTTAAAAAAATAGGACCCTTATTTTTGCCCATCCTGTATATATATATATATATATATTTGAATCCGTTTAATTGAAAACAGGAAGAATATTGTTTTCTTAATATGGCAAATTTTGTTTGATCCCCCCTCCAAAGACAACAGACTTGAGTGGAATCGTCGTCGTTGGATTTCTACACAGATTCTTTTGGATTTACCAATATTTCTGAAACCTACACTATTTGAATTTCGTTATTGGTGACTTTTATGCCCTTTTGAACTTTAAAACTTTAAAAAAACCTTTTTCAAATTTAGAATTTTGACAGTCCTCATCTGTCAACTTATCAATCATTAATCTCCTCTGATGATAAGATTTTAATCTTTGAAAAGCCTGGTTTAATGAATGAAAGAGAAGAAAAATAAATATTTTTATTAACTAAATTGCTCCTTGTTCTGAACAACTGAAGATATTGATTTGCTTCCATTTGCAGGTTTAATTATTTTCCATTAACTTATCATATATATATATATATATATATATATATATATATATATATATATATATATATATATATATATATATATATATATATATATATATATATATATATATATATATACACGGTGGCTGTTTTTCGAGTATGACCACTTGTTGCGTATCGATGTGATACTAGTGTAAAACCTCCCGGATATGACTTTTTAGGTCTGCCAGTCTTTTACAGACCATATCGTAGTTTTGGCAAGGGTTGTGATGATCTGATCGGATGCCATAATTAGAACCTCTTCAGGCTTGTGTTTGATTCTGCCACACATGCACTCATTGGTGATTCACCAAACCCGTACTTGACATGGTTACCAAATTGCAAGCTTAGTATGTTAGCTGAAGTTACTACACCACCACCGCCGTTGGCCCCAAAAGGTTTATAATGCAGATAGATGCACACATAGTTGGTATCTAAATAAAGATCACATACTCAAAAAGTACTAGCACAGCAACAGGATTTGACTTGATAGTGATCAGCTCTTGTGCGACACGGCGACCGCTCACTAAAAGTCCGATGACCAGTAGTCACTTCAACTGACGCTGTTATATTGGAGTATTTTAACTTAATATATGTACTAGCTGGCATACCCGCAAATAGTGAACAATTATTTGGAACTAGAACAACAGTAACCATTATATTTTATACATGCGTGTTCGTCGTTATTCTTTTAAGTAGGGTGGCAATCTACTACAAGAGAATAGAAAATGGTTCAAAGTTACAGATTACATGAAGTGAAGAACATAATAATAAAAAGAGAAAGAGAAAATAGAAGAAAAACGAAATAAAGAAAAAATGAAACAGGAAAAAAAAACAATTAAAAATCGAAAGAAAGAAAAAACGAAACAGAGGGGAAACTAAAAAGAAAAAGAAGAAAAAAGAACGAAACACAGAGGACACGAAACAGTAAAAAGAACAATACAAAAACGAAAGAAAGAGCGAAGAAAAAGAAGGAAAGTGAAAATTTAAAAAAAGAAAGGGATAATAAAAACAGAATAAAAATTAAAACTATAAAGATAAAGAAGAGAAAACAGAAGGAAAAATACCGAAAAAAATGAAATAAAAATTAAAATTAAAAATTAACAATTAAAAATTAAAAATTAAAAATTATAAATTAAAAATTAAAAGAAAAGAGAAAGAAAGTAAAAAAATGTATAAAAAATATAAAAAAGCGATAAAAATATAGAATAAAAATAAAAAAGACGAGAAAAAGGAATAAACAAACTATAAGAAAAGTTTTAAAAAACGATGAAAAGAAGTGAAAAAAAAAGTGAAAAAAAAGTGAAAAAAAAAGTGAAAAAAAGAGAGTGAAAAAAAGAGTGAAAAAAAAGAGTGAAAAGAAAAGAGTGAAAAAAATGAGTGAAAAAAAGAGTGAAAAAAAAGAGTGAAAAGAAAAGAGTGAAAAGAAAATGAGTGAAAAAAATGAGTGAAAAAAAAAGAGTGAAAAGAAAAGAGTAAAAAAAAGCGTGAAAGAGAGAGTGAAAAAAAAGAGTGAAAATAAAAGAGTGAAAAAAAAAAATGAGTGAAAAAAATGAGTGAAAATAAATGAGTGAAAAAAAAGAGTGAAAAAAAAAAGATAGAAAAAAAGAGTGAAAAAAAGATAGAAAAAAGCGTGAAAAAAAAAAGAGTGAAAAAAAAGAGTGAAAAAAAAGTGAGAAAAAAGTGAAAAAAAGAATGAAAAGAAAAGAGTGAAAACTAATAAAAACGGAACCGCTTTCCAAACAAACACTGTTGCCCATTGGACTTGATATTTTCCTGATATTTCCTGAGGAACAAATTTGAAAAAAGAAAATCTGCTCAAAAGAATAAAACAGATTAAGTCTATAAAATTAGAAAAACAGAACACTGTTTAAATAATGTGATTATGGCGCGTTAAAGTACAATAAATGGGGAAATTATCGCGGGAGAATCTTTCCGGAAAAGCCTTAGGCGGTTTCGGAGAAAAGATTTCAGTACGTACTAAACCTGGTTTTGAGCAAAATACAATTCATGCAATTAATATTAAAAGGTTATTCTTACCTGTCTTTTATTCGTCTTTCTTTTCATCCTTTCTCTCTTTTTTTGTCTTTTCCTCCATTCCCGCTTTACTTCCTCCATTCCTTTCCTTTATTCTTTCTTTCCTTCTGTTCTCTGTCTTTCCCTTTCTTCCTCCTTCTTGATCTCCTTTCTCACTTCTTTCATTTCTTCCTATCTCGCTTCCTTCTGTCTTATTTCTTTCTTTCTTTTTTCTTCCTTTCTTCTTTCTTTCCTACTTTTACTTTCTTCCTCCTTTCTTTCATTTCTTTCTTTCTCCTGTATTTCTTTTTTTCTTTGTCTTTCCTTTCTATTTCCTTCGTTCTTTTCTTAATTCCTTCTTTTCTTGTGTATATCTTTCTTTCTTTTCTTTCATTTTTCTTTCTTCATCTGCCTTTTCTTTCTGTCTTCCCTTTTTTACCTTACTTCTTTCTTTTCTTTCTTCATTCATTATTTCTGTCCTTCCTTCCTTGTTTCCCCCCTTTCTCTTTCATCATTTCCTCCCTTCTCTATTTCCGACCATCTTTTCACCACCTTCCCTATTTCTGTATTCTTATTCCTCTTCATCTTCTGTCTTTCTCTCATTCTCTTTTTCCTTCTTTCCTTACTTCTTTATTCATTCATTATTTCTGTCTTTCCTTCCTTCATTTCTCTTTCCCTGATGACGTTCATTCCCTTCCTTTGTCCCCCTCCTTTTCCCGTCTGTTTTCCCTTCTTTTCTTTCCCTTTTGTCATTTCCTTCCTTCTCTATTTCCGACCATCTTTTCATCACCTTCCCTATTTCTGTATTCTTTTTCCTCTTCATCTTCTGTCTTTCTCTCATTCTGTTTTTCCTTCTTTCCTTACTTCTGTTTGTCGTTCCTTCTCACCTTCCCTTTTGTTATTCTTTCCTTCTCTCTATCCTCTTTTTCTCCTTTCCATCGTTTCTTACCCATTTCTTTCTTTCCGTCTCTCTTCCTCCCGCCTTTCTTTTCTTACTTTCGTCTTTCCTTCATTCGATCTTCTGTTTTCCTTCCATCTTTCTTTCTGTTTATTTGTTTCATTCCTTATCTCTTTCCCTCTTTCACCCCTTTTTTCGTCTTTCTTTCCTTTTTTTCTTATTCCTGCCTTTCCTTTTGTTGTCCATCCTTCCTTCCTTTTTTAGTCCTTTCCTTTCTTTTTTCTTACACTTTCTATTTTCATACTTTGTCAATCTCTATTTCTTTCTTATCCTTTTTCAAGATTTCTTTTTCTTTCTTAATGCCGGTTGATTTTCCCTTTCTTTCTTCCTCCTTTCTTTATTCTTTCATTGGTTCTCCATTTTGAAACACCTTTTCTTGTTCTCCCCGTGATTTTCGTTCTACCTATCTTCATCTCTAGACAATCTGACGGTCTTTAACACACTGAAGTGTATAATGCTCGCTGTAAACACAACTAGTTTGAAATAATAGAAAACGTATAAAGTGAATTACTTTTGAAACACAAATAAAAATAAAATTAAGGAATACGTTCAAATGCACGCACACACACGCGCGCATATACAGCGGAATAGATGAAATATTCGTAAAATTTAAAAATAACATTTAAAAAATATTTCATAGCATTCCCTGATCAAAATGCTTAAACATTTACTGGATAAGATCGCATACTACTAATATATGCAATCAAATTCAAATTATATTTAATTGTAAAGACGTTGATACAATTTATTCATTTTAACGTGTGAAAAACGTAATCGTACTATATAAATATAGTATTATAAACTCTAGATTGCTTCATTATTTTATTTGGAGGGAACCAAATATGATCTAACTCTGCCTGATGAGATCTCAGTTTATAATAACTGTTGAT
This sequence comes from Sepiola atlantica, assembly GCA_963556195.1. Classification (NCBI taxonomy): domain Eukaryota; kingdom Metazoa; phylum Mollusca; class Cephalopoda; order Sepiida; family Sepiolidae; genus Sepiola; species Sepiola atlantica. The sequence continues at coordinate 70,798,995 of OY744546.1, forward strand.
CGATAACATCGACATGCAAGTGTCGCAGATTTTGTACATGTCTGTGTAAATAACAATAATCATATATATATATATATATATATATATATATATATATATATATATATATATATAATATTTTCATATATATATATATATATATATATAGAGAGAGAGAGAGAGAGAGAGAGAGAAAGAGAGAGAGAGAGAGAGAGAGAGAGAGAGAGAGAAGGAGAGGGAGAGATAGAGGGAGGGAGGGGAGAGAGAGAGTTGTAAGATCAGTATGCGAAAATCCAGCACAGTTCTCGATTATTAAGAAAAATTTGTAAATAAGAGCGTAATATTTATTTACCTATATGTATACAGAAGATCAGAACAACATTGGTACCATCAGTTTCGAATCTTACAAAGGAGGACAGCACGTGACCGTCCTTTGTGAACTCTCCTCAGCCTCCGTTGTGGTCTGTTGCTTTGGATTTTCCATATATATATATATATATATATATATATATATATATATATATATATATATATATATATATATATATATATCACTAGATAGCGAAGTCATGTTGTACTCTGCAAACTTAAATGTGACGTTACAATCAACGAAACAATGAAGCTTCTGATAAATAAAGAAGAAAACAGAAATAAAACATTAACAGTCGTGAGACTGCATATTTCCACCTGACAATATAAGAATCGGCCAAAGTCTTATCTGGGCTTTACTTCTCCATATTCTATGAAGTATCACCAATTGCCATTGAAACGTTGGTAACTCAAAAACTATTTATCCGATCAGGTTTAAACTTTGCATGGTGGTTACTTTTTTATGTACTAACGAGTTGTCGCTTATCAAGGCCCAAAAGCCACACGAGGATAAGCTTATCAAATAGCATCAGATAAAAATTAGGAAAATCGGAAGTTGAAATCCCGTCAAAATTTCGACATGACGGAACTGTTCAAGATCAAGGTCATACAAGATGCGGGACTTCATTGGCTACAATATGGACCAAGTAGCGAGTTTCTACAGAACCAAAGTTATCGCCAAAAGCGTGACGAAACTTTTTCCGTGACCTTGAGTTTTGACCTAGATATCCCTAAAATTAAATCAGTTCTACGTCGGACACTGACCGACACTGCGAGCAAGTTCAGTTAGGATTTGTCAAGCGATGTGAACGCAAGGTTGTACACAAACAAACATATTGACAAATTCAAGTGAATACATAACCTCCTTGGCGAAGGCAATAAATAAACTGGCCAGGAAAATAAACGAGATTGTTGATAGAGTTATACAGTTTGTTAACCATCGCCTGCAGCCGATCGGAAAAGTGGAAATATCTCAATGGTATTCATAAAAATAAAGCCAGTATATCATGTTTTCGAAACAAGGGAGATAATCGAGTTAGAGAGAAAGACAATGAAAGAGAGAGAGAGAGAGAGAAAGAGAGAAAGAGAGAAAGAAAGAAAGAGAGAGAGAAAGAGAGAGAAAGAGAGAGAAAGAGAGAGACGAAAGATAGAGAGTGATAGAAACTGAATTAAATAAGAGTGGGAGGTAAAACAAAATAGAGTGAGAGAGAAAGAGAGAGAGAAAGAAAGAGAGAGAGAAAGAGAGAAAGAAAGAGAGAGAAAGAGAGAAAGAAAGAAAGAAAGAAAGAAAGAAGGAGAGAGAGAGAGAGAGAGGGAAAGAGAGAGTAATGGATAGAATGTTGATAAGAGATGGATGACTTGGTGATTACATTGTAAATTACGGCTAATTAGAACATTAAAATGGATTTTTCCCTAAAAGATAACTCAATCCCAATACCCAAAATTATTTTAACATTTATTTCGTGTGATTTGAATATATAGTAAAAATGACTTAGAGAAATAAACGTTGATTAATCTATTCTTAAATTTATAAACAACTAGAATAATTCCCGTCCCAGTACGAGAAAAATGAACCACTTACAAATCAAGATCTAATGGATCAAATTCAATGCAAATCTGAAATATTGGAATGTTTACATAGCAGGTTGTTCTCATATTATCCACCATAAAAAACCGTTTAAAATACATCAAATTTTGGGAATTGATGTCTAATACCTATTGTTTAAATTTCACAAAAGTCGGAGGTATCTGAATTTTAACGAATGGCTTCCATCTCGTTTTACAAAACTTAATTAGATTTTTCGGCCATTTAAACCCATCAGCTATGTTACAAAATTCATAATAATAGGTTAATTAGTTTACGAGTGAATCTTGTACATACAAATATATAAGCATATAAATATATGAAGATTATATATATATATATATATATATATATATATATATATATATATATGGAAAAGAGGGTAGTGCAGTATCAGTGAAGTTCCAATGAGAGAAAAGTATCGAAAGTCATTTCTTCAAATGGATTTACATATCTGATGAGAGCGCACCACGCTTGAAACGCGTTATATAAAATAAAATTATAAAATGATAAAAGAACAGAATAATAAATAAATGTTGAAAAAAGCTATTTTTACAAATGTTGGTAGCCTTATTTCTTTATATACATATATATATATATATATATATATATATATATATATATATATATATATAGAGAGAGAGAGAGAGAGAGAGAGAGAGAGAGATAGATTGATAAATGAAAAAAGAGAAATTAAAAATGTAAAATGACAAATCTATTTAATCTTCAGTTGTTTAATGCAAGGTGTATACAATAAAAACATACTTATTTTTTCCCTTAAGCTAGGCTTTTTCATTAGAGAAATTACATAAATAGATAGGTTTACAGGGAAGTAGCCAAAATTCCAAATTTTAAAAATATGAGAAGATAATAGAAAATGTGTAGAAGTGTGTGAGAAGGTTGTTAAAATGCAGAATATGTCCAGATAGAAAAAGGTTAATGGAAAGACAACAAATTCACCGTTAAAAGTTCGTAGAAACTGCGTCAAATTCATTTCTCTATATAATTGCTCTATCCCGTATATTGAGCTTTAATCATTTCACGATAGGTTCAACCATTTATACGTCTTACTTTTAGTTTCATACTTTATATATATATATATATATATATATATATATATATATATATACATATATATATATATATATATAAAATATAATAACACGAAATCACATAATTGTCGATGCAATAATTTATTTCAACCGTTCGGTTTTTTCAAGCATCACTCAGACAATTACATTTTTGAGACTGATAGAATTTTCTATCAGTCTCAAAAATGTAATTGTCTGAGTGATGCTTGAAAAAACCGAACGGTTGAAATAAATTATTGCATCGACAATTATGTGATTTCGTGTTATTATATTTTATTATTGCTCTGTTTACTACATTGAGCTCTCATACCCGGATTTCCTCCTGGAATTATTCCATTATAACACAAATATATATATATATATATATATATATATATATATATATATATATATATATATATATATATATATATATATATATATATGTATATATTTATATATATATATATATATATATATATATATATATATATATATATATATAGAGAGAGAGAGAGAGAGAGAGAGAGAGAGTGATAAATATGCGACGATTGTCTAAATTTATTTCAAATTTCAATTGTTCAATGCAAGGTGTAATCAGTAATAAACTAGTGTTTATTTTTCTTTCCTTAAGCCAAGGCTTTTCAAAGATCGAAATCTTATCATCAGAGGAGAAATACAGATGGATAAGTTGGCTTTCGAAAAAAACAAAGTTCAAATATTTGAAAAATATGAGAATTGTTATTAAAAACAACGTATTGAATGAAGAGAAAAGTTCCGTGAAAAGGATAAGCAAAAATGTCCGGGTGGTAAATTTCCGTTGAAAAAAGTCCGGTGAAATTGTAGAAAGTGAAGAAAAACTCTTTGTGTGGGAGCAGATTGGAGAAAGTGCTCAAAGTGTAGGTAAGTCCAGATGCACTTAAAGGAGGTTGAAAAAAGGAAAACAGGCCATATATATATATATATATATATATAAATAGTGAAACATCCGGATAAAAGCTGAAGTTCAATATACTGGATAGAGCATTAATATTATAATATAAAATGAAGTAATAAAATAAGGTGTCAATCAAATTTTATTTTTATGTATTTTTGTATATATTTTTATGTATTTTCAAAGTTTAATTTTATTATCTGTATTGGTATAACTGCGATAATGGTCCTCTGAAGAGAAGAATTATCTTTGAAAACTCATGAGCTAAGGACTTTAAGATACTTTGCTTGAACTTTGAATTCTTATAAAATTTGATTGACACCTTATTTTATTACTTCATTTCATATTATATATATATATATATATATATATATATATATATATATATATAAAGGAATATTTCATATCTCCAGGATACATAATAATAATGTAAGTGAAATTTAGCTCAAGTATTAAGATTTAAAGTCCAACAGAGCTCATATATCATTACTCAGTAGAATACAATATTTATGACATAATTAAAATTTTGTGATCATACTCCTAAAAATGAAACACCAACAGTATTTATCCCTGTGTACATATGTTTCAGAAATTTATTATCAATTGAACCGTGGAGTAGATAATTGCAATTATAAGCATCCTATCTTCAGTACAAAAGATCGGATTGATAATAAATTTCTGAAAAATACGTACATAAGGATAACTACTGTTGGTGTTTAATTTTTCGGAGCATGATTACAAACTATTAATTATGTCATAAATGCTGTATTCTACTAAGTTATAATGTTACATATCCGAGTCGGTGCACGGAGGTTGTTGATAAAACAGATGCACCTGGCGATTGTCAGTTGATAAGATAATTGCCGGATGACCAAAAAGTTATTTGAAAAAAAACCAAAAAAACTCACAACCAGACAAACACCTGCACAGGAAGAGGCAATATATAATCGATGGTCAAAAGATAAGTTTCTTCTGACAAAAAAAGGATGCACCTGCAAGAATCACTTAAACAGTGATGTCAGAAGAAACAGAGATGTCGGAAAGGTTAAAGATCTGCACGCTGTCACTGTAAATATATATATATATATATATATATATATATATATATATATATATATATATATATATATATATATGGGGTTGAAAAATACTTGTAATCCAGGGTTTCAAATCGTGTGACCGGTAGTGAATAGTCATACTTCTATCCTGATGAGTCTTGATTGAAAAGAGACGAAACGTATACGTCCATAGATAAATAACAATAACAAATATTTGTATTTGAAGCTCCTCGTTAAAAAGTAGAGCATTGTAAATGGTAGTACTAACACAGCGTGACGTCACTTGCTTTATATGCATCATTCCTTCACTTATAGAAGTTGAATGCCTGTATGTCTCGCCGCCTTAAATGTGTTAAAATTATCATTGTTTATAAGCTGTTCAGAATTGGCCTATTGGTTAGCGTCGTTGGATTGGGGTTGAAAAATACTTGTAATCCAGGGTTTCGAATCGTGTGACCGGTAGTGGATAGTCATACTTCTATGCTGATGAGTCTTGATTGAAAAGAGACGAAACGTATACGCCCATAGATAAATAAACAATAACAAATATTTATATATATATATATATATATATATATATATATATATATATATATATATATATATATATATAAACAAACATATACACATACCTAACTTTTGTGTCATGCCAGTAAAAGATGGACATGTTTTGGAAGTGTCAAATAAAGTTCAAGCTGTCACCGAGTGCAATCTCAATGAGGTCGTCCAGGTGGCGACAAAATCGTTATATAATAACAACCGAAAATCAAAAGAGAGTTAGTTGACGATCGAACCTCGGAGAGAATCAACCGTCTAGTTCCCTGTGCACAAAACCTCTCCGACAAATAAATATACATATTATATTTTCCTAAGATACCTGTGTTGTCATTTTTATTAAGCCCCGCACAACACAACAATCATATACACACAAATATTGAAAGAGTTTGAATTACCTACTTGATAGTTTGAATTACCTACCATAGAGTTTGAACTACGTAGTAGACACCATCCCCGAGTGTGTTCGGTGTCTCTGTACAAGGGTGTGTCAGGACAACCTGACATGAGGCTACTTCACTCTACAAGTAAACTCTGACCAAATATTCAAAATAACATAGTATCCAAAGCCCAAATAAGATCCCTTCAACACGGATATACACTGGCTCATATCAGGAATGGTGCACTTTCTTCTAGTGACGTTACCTCAAGTAGCATAACTACCAGACAAGATGAATTCTTGTCCTGGAATCCGGCAAGACCTAGAGACCAAAAGAAAAATATACTATAACATAATTAACTGGTCAATTTAGGAGTAGAAAATTAATGTTTTTTACTAATTAAACGTTTGACAGGTAGAATAGAATATTGATTGGACACTCGCATGTATATGTATCTCATATAGAAATCAAGTGTTTACCCCAAATAGGGGCCCCTTGATTTCTAAGAACTTTCTTACTGAAGTAATATAAAGAGGTTTATGTAGTTTGCTTGAAGCATTGTTTATTGGTATATAGAAATGTGATATTTAGAAGGCAATACAATGCAGAGGTGTGACGGATAGACACAAGTTGGAGCAAATAAGACATATAATGGTGGAACAAATGAATTAGTTTCAACCTTAATACAATTCATTTGTTCCACCATTATATGTCTTATTTGCTCCAACTTGTGTCTATCCGTCACACCTCTGCATTGTATTGCCTTCTAAATATCACACACACATACTCACACACACACACACACATATATATATATATATATATATATATAAATATATATATATATATATATATATATATATATATATATATATGATTATTTTTATTTACACAGACATGTACAAAATCTGCGACACTGGCATGTCGATGTTGTCGATCAACAGCTGTTATAAACTGAGATCTCACCAGGAAGAGTTAAAATTCGATCTTTAACCTTAAATCATATTTGGAAAGAACAAAATATGATCTAAGATTAAGTTTAGATTTTAACTTTGCCTGATGAGATCTCAGTTTATAATAGCTGTTGATCGATAACATCGACATGCCAGTGTCTCAGATTTTGTACATGTCTGTGTAAATAAAAATAATCATATATAAAAGCTCTATTTGATATTGAGCACTTTTTATAAGCCCGGTTGAAATTCTTTGGATTACAATCCTGTGGATGTTTACCTTGTTTGGATTATATATATATATATATATATATATATATATATATATATATATATATATATATATATATATATATATATATATATATATATATGACTCTGTGTCTTCTTTCTATCTATTTATCTATGCGCAAACATAAATACATATATTCAAAATATTGCTCATCTAACAAAAGCCCCCCCCCCTTCAGCCTAGCCCCCAATCCTAACCCTAACCCTAACCCTTACTGTCACCATTTCAACACCTCTACAACTTACCCTCTTGCTCCTCTTTGGACAATAGCACTGATGTCTCCAAGCCAATCTTCACTGAATCGTTCTACTCCGTCCCCACCCGTACCCCTACCCGGCCCCCACCCCCCACGGCCGTTCACTTTGCCGATCCGACTTATTTTCCAAGTACCGCCCCCCCCCCCCCCATTTCCGCGCACTAATATCGAACTCTCCCAATTTAGTCTGTTCAGAACGTTGAAAGGTGTTCGTCAGAGTGACGTGGGCGGGTATTGGGTAACTTGGGTGTCGGATAGAGGTTTGGAAAAGGGGCTGGGAGAGAGATTTGGGATGGCGATAATAGAGGCCGATGCGCTTTTATTTATTCATTATTCTTTCTCACTATTCGCCCCCCCATCCCCCCACCCCGTTTACATCTCTTCGCTGCTTCATCTCTCCCCCCGCCCCCCACTTCTGCTGTTTAAAATGGCGACCGCTGACCGTCCAAGGGAGTGCAACCACTCACACGACAGAGTGGCAGAACAAATTAAATACACCGAGAAACAACGCAAGGGAAATGATCCCACCCCTCGCAACCCCACGAAAATTCGAACCACAACACGCCACCGTCGTCCAATAACGTACAAGTCACCTCGCGCCATTTTACTTCCTGACCTTTCCCTTCTTAAACTCTTAACTATAGACTCTATTTAAGTTTCCAATTTGCTTTATTCCGTAATCACGCTCGTGCTCTCTCTCTTTCTTTCTTTCTTTCTTTCTTTCTTTCTTACTCTCTCTTTCTTGCTATCTTTTTCTTACTCTCTCTTTCTCTCTCTCTTTCTTGCTCTCTCTTTCTGACTATCCCTTTCTTTCTTTCTTTCTTTCTTTCTTACTCTCTCTTTCTTATTATCTTTCTTTCTTACTATCTTTTTCTTACTCTCTCTTTTTTACTCTCTTATTCTTAGTCTTTCTTTTTTATTCTCTCTTTCTTACTATCTCTTTTTTACTATTTCTTTCTCATTCTTTCTTTCTTACTGTCTCTTTCTTACTCTCTCTTTCTTTCTTTCTTTCTTTCTTTCTTTCTCTCTTTCTTTCTTACTCTCTCTTTCTTATTATCTTTTTCTTGCTTTCTCTTTTTTACTCTCTTCGTCTTAGTCTTTCTTTCTTATTCTCTCTTTCTTAATCTCACTTTCTTATTCTCACTTTGTTACTCTTTCTTTCTTACATACTTTCTTACTCTCTCTCTTTCTTTCTCTCTTTCTTTCTTTCTTTCTTTCTTTCTTTCTTTCTCTCTTTCTTCCTTACTCACTCTTTCTTACTCTTTCATTCTTATTCTCTCTTTCCATATCACTATACCTATTTTTCTTCCATTTACTCACTTTATCTCGCGTTTTGAAATATTGTGCCGTTGTGGTTACAGGCGCCATTTATAAGTTCAGTATGCCGAGTTCAAGTGCTGTCGGGCGCTACTGCACCGTTTTCACTAATATCCCCTCCCCCCGCCAACGGTCATATACAGAACCTATACTTTCGACGATTTTAACTCAACAGTTGTCAGACCGATAACCCTTCCCGCATCGCTGCTCAATGGAACAGACTTCCCCAGCACGTAGTCTATCAGGATACGGCATAATCACGTTGACACACCAGTTCTCGTTAGATCAACGAAGGTAAGCGACGTTGAGCCGGGTCAGTTTTAAATGGGTGACACTTTGGGAAGGCCAGGCGCTGTATGTGTTCTCCACTTATCTCAGCATTGTTTCCAGTCTTCCCTTTTGCTACTGGATTCAAGAAGTGCCGATTCAGAAGGGGTGTGTATGTACGTTAATGAATTGCGCAACCCTTGCTTCACAATTACACGCGCAGCCACCCTTACATGGGGTATCCATTGTCTCTTAAGACTAACGGAGGCCATGTAGTCTAGCAGACTACCACAAGCGCATTCTAGAGAGCATTGAACATCTGTTTTTAAGAATGTATATACTTTTATTTAACTTTATTTCCCCTAAACTCAATACTTTTTACATAGCATTACACATTTTACCGATTTCGTTTCCAACCTATTTTCATAGATTGATTGATTGATTGAATGATAGTAAAATATCAATAATATGGCGCCTGTATATCTAGAAAAAAAATTACCGACTCAGTTTACCAAGCAAGATATCTCAGTTTTTAACCCCAACGAGTAAGCTAAGGAAAACTATTCCTCTAAATAAAAGTGCAGTAAATTTGATCACCTAGTTGTTCATACCCATCTTCTGAACGTGAGAATAGAATCAGCTTTTGGTTCAGGCTTTGAAGCATCAAGCTGCCAATTCTCAGACTCCCAGAATGATTTTCAGAATTTTTCATACATCCCGAATAACCAGTAAACTCTATGAATATATTCGTTTTTATCTTTCATTACAGACATTTTGAAGGAAGAAAATGAATCCTGCTTTTCATTGACCGAATCCAGAATACTATCCATTTTGCCATTATTAAATATGTGAACCATTTTAAACCTGATATTTCACCACTATAGAAAAATATATACTGTATGTACAATTTGAACATAATATTTTTGTAGTCCTCTGAAAAATATTTGTAACAGCAAGCAAACTGGAGCAAAAATTTCGGACACGAATTATACTGATGAATATGTATTTATTTGCGCGCACGTGGCCAACGCTGAAACTATAACATCTTTTCACCGTAAAACTGGAAATACATGAAAATAAACAAGTCTTACAAACATGTTCTAAGACAAAACAAAACAAATTATAAAAGAGTAAAAATTCAAATAGGTTTAGAGAACTATGCGTTGCTTACCTCTATTTTTGCCAAGCTACTTGCCCAAGAGACAACGTCTATCACAAGCAGAACAAACGTCCGACTCCCATGTTGACTGATTCGAAAAGACCGCCTCTGGGCAAGCAGGCGGTGTAGAGGCACGACAGTTACCCCGTGCGCATGTCTTCCGGAAGAGGACGGTGCTGAATACCAAATGTCCCCTTCCTGAATTATGACCGGCCAACATATGAAACACCTACGTTTACAACATTGTTCTATTAAATATTTCAAATTCATACACACTTATTTGCACTTTCATGTCTTACTGAATTTCGTAAGGCAAGTAAAATTTCAGTGACCACATCATCACATTAACATGTTTTTTTTTTAAAAATTGAAATCGCTCCAGACAAGGCATGAAGCCACTTGATGTAAGGGGCTAACAAAGAAATATACTACTTCAAGGTTAAAAATTATTCAACGATAAGTGTTAGATGGATAGATTCCGACCCAGAAAACAGCAATTCTTCCCCCTTTGTCAGAAAAATTGCTCATGGAATGTGAGGACTAAAGGACAACATAAGAGAAGCGAGAGTTACGAGGCTGTCGAAAATAAACTCAAGGTTCACTTTCTACTCTCTCTATGTTCTCATTGTTTCAAATGTTTTCATACATTTTTTGAATAAACATGAATGAGAATACATTTTTATTCAGCTTAAAATCTCACCGGCTCGTCTCCTTCGTTCTTCCTTATCCTTTGTGTTTGCGGATCACCCCGGGCTGTAACAATATTTGTTTATTTAAAAAAAAAATCAGTCGACAAATACGGCAAAGTCATTGTGGTTGTATTTAAATATGATTTTGTATCTAAGTTTATCAGGAGACTTAATACATTTTTATTCGTTTAGGGGGTGCTACGGTACTCTTATAGAGAACGTACCATGTTTCCGTGACTTCGAGTCGTCAACGTTCGGGCAGGTCTCAGAAACGGCCGAGAGTTGACGAGGCGAAAACGGGGCAGAAAATTGTTAAACGCTAAAGAAGACACGCAGACGATAAATTCAGACGAATAAATTCAAAGTAAAATAGTAGAGAGGGGGACCTAGAGAGAGAGAGAGAGAGAGAGAGAGAGAGAGGTAGAGAGAGAGGTAGAGATAGATGTAGAGAGAGAGAGAGAGGTAGAGAGAGGTAGAGAGAGAGAGGTGGAGAGAGAGAGAGGAAGAGAGAGAGAGGTAGAGAGAGAGAGAGAGAGAGATAGAGAGAGGTAGAGAGAGGTAGAGAGAGAGAGAGGTAGAGAGAGAGAGAGAGAGAGAGAGAGAGAGAGAGAGAGAGAGAGAGAGAGAGAGAGTAATAATAGATAGATATGAACAGAACAAGATAGGTAGATAGATAGATATGAACAGAACAAGATAGGTAGATAGATAGATATGAACAGAACAAGATAGGTAGATAGATAGATATGAACAGAACAAGAGAGGTAGATAGATAGGAAAGTATAATACTTTATACTTTCATATCTATCTATCTATCTATCTATCTATCTATCTATCTATCTATCTATCTATCTATCTATCTATCTATCTATCTTTAGCTATTTTGGATTATGTTCGGGACAGTCCTTAATTGTCTACATTCACAAAAGCCATTGCGTCTTGATATTTCGGTTGAAGCTTACTCGGACTCCTTGATAGATATAGTTATTATTATGCAAAAGCTGAGTTAATCAACGTCTGTTTCCCTAAAGATCTCCTCCTATATGTTTGAATCATTAAAAATACGTTAAACTATTTATCAGTCTTTGTAGTGCGGTATGTTGGAAAAACAGAAAAACAAAAAAACTATTTTAATTGTTCTGATTAGTTGTAACTCAAGTGACTCATCTTACTAACTTTTCTACCTATCACTTTTCTACCTATCTTCGTATGTTGTTTGACACCCGTTCTTATTTTATGCGTCGTTTATTTCTCTCGCTTCCCCTTCTCTCGCTCTTTTATCAATAATCGACGGTAAAAAAGAAAGGAAAGAAGACAAAAATTGGAGTAATTCAATTATAAACAAAGGGTAATATCACCAGTTATAGTAATACTATTTATCCCGTAGCAATATATATATATATATATATATATATATATATATATATATATATATATATATATATATATATATATATATCATTTATTTAGATACTGTATATTACATATTTCAGCAATGTACCGCGGTTTCATCCAAAAGGGCAGATTTAGACATCTTTAGTAAATCTCCGTGCCCAGTGGAATCATCGGCAAGCTGAAACGATTGTAGTCACGCCCGACAGGGAATGACGTCAACAATGTCGGGCGGAGGAGGAGGAGGAGGAGGAGGAGGAGGAGGAGGAGGAAAAAGGATTAAAAGTTATCCGTGGTCGTTTTTATTTAAGTTAATTTTAATTAGAATCGATCTATCAGAAGAGGTAGTAATGTTATAAAATTCTTGTCTTTGGATGATTGTGTTGTTATGACGTAGGATTAAACATGATTCTATGAGACGACGAAGTTTAGTGTCGTGTATATGTTTATGAATTTTCGAATGAAATCAAAATGGTACAAATAGTGGTTGTGGTCGTGACCCTACGGGTCACGGGTACATCTTGTATTATATTATAGAAGAAATTTGTTTCATGCCCAAAATATTCTAAAGTTTAGAAAGGGGAACACAAGGCCCGGTTAAATCTTTAATATTAGCAGGGCTGATAGTCTTGGGTCACATGGTCCTGGGAAAACTTATTGGCAAAATTATTTTATCCCATAATTTCTGTCCGGATTTTAATTCACTGAAATTTAATCGTAAGTGGAAATGCCTAATGGTACTTTATAATATTTATATTCCATATATCTCTAGCTATACGAAGTTAGATATGCGCACATGTTTATATATTTGTATTATAGGATTCACTCCTAAACTAACTAACCGATCATTATGAATTATATATATATATATATATATATATATATATATATATATATACATATATATATATATATATATATATATATATATATATATATATATATATATATATATATCCCAGTTGGCCTATTTGGTATAATGGTTAATGTTATCTAAATGGACCGTGAGACAAAAGATCAATCCTTGGTCGAGTCATACCAAAGACTCAAAAATGGTACTCGATGACTCAGCATTATTCTGTGAGAATCAAGGGTACGTGGAGCAATCCTGCAAAAGGAGTGGCATCCTCCCCTATATCTCTCTGTAGTATCCAATGAAAAGAGAGTCTTCGGATCGCCTTCGACTATGGTCGACCACTTTATTCTTTTTTTATATCCCGATCTGCTAGACTCTATCTATCTATCTATCTATCTATCTATCTATCTATCTATCTATCTATCTATCTATCTATCTTTCTCACTTCATATCTATCTATCTATCTATCTATCTATCTATCTATCTATCTATCTCACTTCATATCTATCTATCTATCTATCTATCTATCTATCTATCTATCTATCTATCTATCTATCTATCTATCTATCTATCTATCTATCTATCTCACTTCATATCTATCTATCTATCTCACTTCATATCTATCTATCTATCTATCTATCTATCTATCTATCTATCTATCTATCTATCTATCTATCTATCTATCTATCTCACTTCATATCTATCTATCTATCCATCTATCTATCTATCTATCTATCTATCTATCTATCTATCTATCTATCTATCTATCTATCTATCTATCTATCTATCTATCTATCTATGCCGTTGACTAGTCTCTGCTTTCCCCAGCATTGTTTCCCGTCGTCCTGGACTTCTCATTACTGGAATAAAGTACTACCGGTTCAGGAGGGTTGCGTGTGCGGATAGCGCAACTATTGCTTAACTATAGACTCCCCATGCAGTCACCCTTACTCCATTGGAGGAGGTAATGCCTGCTAGAACCTAACTTAACTATAACTCAAAATATCTATCTATCTATCTATCTATCTATCTATCTATCTATCTATCTATCTATCTATCTATCTATCTATCTGAAATTCTACAACATAAATCTCGTAAGAAAACTATGTTTCTCCTCATCTTTCGAGATGTAAATTTTAAATCATTGAAAATTATAACACGAAACATAAGCACGAAAATTGCAAACTTCTTTTTAATATTAAAAAGAATTAAAGAAAAAAGACAACCAAACATTATTTTCTTCTTTCATCGAATTAAATATTCCTAAAATAATTTGATTTCTCATTTTTACAAATCTCCGTCGCATATTTCCTCCTCTGGTAGAAGAACGCTTTTGTTTTTTTTTGTTGCCCAGCGGGAAATCTTTGGGAAAAATCGAACAGGAATCAGTAAATTAATGCGACCATTTGATTTCAATCCGTACGAAATGTATATTCTGAAATTAAATCCACCATTGGTGAGGTATTCCACCGGTCCTGTACTAAAGTTGGACTTTATTCTACACTTGAATTTTATTTTAATGACTGTTTTTGTTTGAACCAGAAGAATCTCGGGCAACGCCGGGCCGGGGCAGCTAGTATTCAACACAACATAATGTTGAATTAAGATTTTGACAAGCAAAGAAATTATTTGATGCATATTTATTTGTTAAATATTTACTTGAGTATCATTTTTATTAATTGTGCTAGTTTACTATCCTTTTACTACTCAATACAGTTTACTATACTATTTCAAACTAATTTATTCTCTTTCCAGGCTTAATTCAGCGGCAAGTAGTGTAGTATCTGTTCTGAATTTAATTTTGTAAATACCAAGTCGGCGGGTATTCACAGCAAGCGGCGAAGAGTGATCAACAGCAACAACAAATAATGTTGGATCTCGTAATGAATCTAGTAGTGCTGCTTGTTATTAAATTCACTCAGATTGCACGGCCTTAGTAAAGGGGCTATATAATAATATTTACAAATAAATATTAATTATTTATTACCTGCAGACATCAATGTTTCATGCTTACGCAATCTTCAGTGTAGGAAGATATTTCCCGACGGTCGACGGGCGCGAACTATATATCTATATATATATATATATATATATATATATATATATGAGAGATAGGGCACACAATGTTTCAAGCAAACTACATAGTCCTCTAAAATGATCTATTAGTGATCGAATAATAAAAAGCCAGTAAAATGATTAAAAATATTAATAACTACACGAATTAATAAATAATTATGGGCAGGTAACTATCATTTAGTCAGAAAATAATGAGATGTATGAGTTTAAAAATCTTCCAGATAACTTAAAGTCAGTCGAAAGCTCAGAGAAATAAAGTTAAACTAAAGAAATTGAATAATTCCTGTAAATGTTTTATTTGGTTTACATTCTGACTTATCATATATACGGGTAAATCAAGAAGCCTTAGCATCGGCCCTGCCATAGGTAGGAAGTCTAAGAAAAGCTGCCACATCTGTGGAGATGCACCTCCTTTGGCTAAGATCAAAGTGTAGTATCTGTTCCGATGGATACTGCACGCCTGTCCTGTGCAGTTCTAGGAGGTCCACCCTCCCAGGCGTTGCCTCCTCTTTGGGGAGGAGTAAGTTTATTGCTTACTGTCTGTATTGCTTACTTACCGGGGAATGCCGACGGGGCTGCCCAGGCAATTTTTAAATGGCCAGAGTGCTCACTTCTCGAGCGCTGGCTTTTCAAACCCCACTTTCTCGACCCGATCTTGGGTCACATCTTACTTGTGGGAGTAAGATAAAACTGGCCTTGTGCCTAACTCCTGGGGAGGAGTAAATAAAACCTCCTGCCTTGACAGAGTACAAAATCGACTTCGCAATCTACTGGGGATGGACCTTTTTTTTTCTAAAAATAGATTTAATAAAGAAGAGACGTTGTTAGTCTTTCTCTACTCCATCCGTATTTTCGTGGTAGATGCTCGACCGAGCCCAAATCTCTGGTTTCACCTGCAAAACATTTTTACAGCATTCACTTGTCTAGCTGCAACCACTGCAAATAAATGTCCTTCCTTCCTGTGCGCGCCTCACACCAAATTGAGCTTCCATGAACAGAGTTTCTTTCCCAAAACTTCACATCTGTGGAACTCAATACCACGCAGCTGCTTCCCAGCTGACTTCTACGTGATCGTTTTCAAGTCCAATATCAACAAATACATGTCAAGCAGTTCCCTCGAGCAATCAAATTCTTCCCATCCCACCAATTTTTCCAAATCCTCTCATAGTATTGTTCATTATCCAACAGACACTCTCATTAATCCGTATCTCTGCGTGGTCGTTAGTCTTGGTAAGTTGTGACTTATCATTATATATATATATATATATATATATATATATATATATATATATATATATAGTAAGCTATGAAAATATATTTATGGCAATTTAGCTACACATAGGCTTTTACGTTTCATACCCGGGGGGAATCTTCAGGCTAAAATGCTACATGAAATACCAATATATATATATATATATATATATATATATATATATATATATATATATATATATATATATATATATATATATATATATATATACAGGGTGGGCCAAAATAAGGGTCCTATCTTTAAATTTGAATAACTTGAATTTGAATAACTTCCACAAAATAAAAGTTAAACTCACCAAACTTTATGTGTGTGTAGACTGACCCTTCCGAGATTTTTTGAAATAAACAAAACAAATTTTAGCCGAAAAACACTTCTTAAACTCTTAAAACTTACAAAAACTAAAGTATTGTTTTTTACACTGTTTTGAGTTTTTTAAGCAAAAATAATGTTTTCTAAATGAGGGTACGTTCCTTAGGGCTAATACGGCTCATGCTTGCTTCGGAAGGGGTCCTTTACTTATTCTAAAAAAAAAAAAAAAAAATCAATAAATAAAAAAGTTATGAATTTTTAAAAATAGGACCCTTATTTTTGCCCACCCTGTATATATATATATATATATATACATACATATATATGCATATATATAAATATATATATATACAAACACCCCCCCCACACACACATATATATATATATATATATATATATATGCAAACATTGTTAACAATCACAGCATTCATCTGCTTAATTATACCTTTTTATTTTTTCAATTATTCTAATGGTCTTTTTGTATTAAAATCAGAAAAAAGTATTTTAAATTTTTTTTTCAAATACTGAAAGCTATCTACATAAGAACGCAACAACCATCACGTATTAAACCAGTAGTAACACTATAAAATGCTTAACGTAATGTGATTTCATTTTGTGATGCCACTCCAGCGTCGGTGAATTTAAATTGTCAACGGCTTTCCTAGAACAATGCGAAAACGTTCTCTGCGCGTTTCTTGGCTGTCTTTTTAAAAAAAATTCTCTTCTTTCTCCAGCTTATTTGTTCATTTGATTTTGACACCTGAGGATAATTCGACGAAGAATCGAAAGCGTTCGTGATACCTAAGGGACATTTTTTATTGATTTTGTTATTTTAAAACAAAAAAACAAAAACATTGAAAAATTGAAAAAAGAAAACGAGGTATAATTAAACGGACGAATTCTGTTATTTCTACCAATGTTTGCATAAATGAGAAAATGCTGCCTAAATACACGCACACACACAACATATATATATATATATATATACATATATATATATACATATATATATACATATATATATATACATATATATATATACATTTATATATATATATACATATATATACATATATATATATACATTTATATATATATACATATATATATATACATTTATATATATATACATATATATATATACATATATATACATATATATATATACATATATATATACATTTATATATATATATATGTATACATATATATACATTTATATACATATATATATATACATATATATATACATTTATATATATATATATACATTTATATATATATATATATATATATATATATATATATATATATATATATATATATATATATATATATATATATATATATATATATATATATAAGTCCCAGTATAAATATATAAATCCCAGCAGAGTGTTCGATTAATTGAGAATTAAAATTAAAAAGTAAACATTAAGAGCATAATATTTATTTATTTATTTTGGTACAGAAAAATTAGTACAACATTCGTACCGTCGGTTTCAAGCAGGGAAGGACTTAACCATCCGGCTCGCTTCAGGTTCTGTTGTTATCTGTTTCGGAAATGTGAAGTCACGTGTCACTCTCGTTTGGACGCGTTATTTGCTTAGAGTGTTATGTCTGTTTGTTTAAATTTAGGGTAAGGAAAGTTTAATAAGGTTTGAAAAAAGGGGCGGGGGTGAAAAGTAACAGTTGAGATTTAAACTGGAGAAGATTTAAAGAGATATAAAAAAACTGATATCTCTATTTAAATTCGTTTGGGATTGATTTAAAGTCCTTTAATCCAGGATTTAAATTTGAAATTAATGTTGTTTCTTTAACCATTTTATCTCTTCATAAGTATACTCCTTAAACCCATTTTCTCTCCATAATTCCTTTAGAAGACGCATCATTAAACCTCAAAACAGTAATGGCCAAATATACGCTACTCCTAAATATTGTCTCGCGGGATTTATATAGAAATATTTTTTATTTTTATTTTTATATCTCTTTAAATCTTCTAACATAAATAAATACATTTATTTATATATATATATATGTTTGAAAAAAGAGACAAACGGAAAACAGGTTAGAATGCAGGAGAAAAACAAAAACAAGAGATTTGACCGGTTTCGTTCGTATTATCGAACGGCTTCAGAAAAACCGGTCTTGTTTTTGTTTTTCTTTTGCATTCTAACCTGTTTTCCGTTTGTCTCTTTTTTCAAACATTTTGTCTACCACGGCATTTCATTTTCATGACTTATCGTGTACCTTATCCCATATATATATATATATATATATATATAATTCTTGCTAACTTTTATTTTATAGGCCAGGTTCCAGAAAACTTATAATTTTCTTTCTTCTGGGCGCCATGCTCTAACCATAACCCTAACACTCGCAACTCATGCAAAAAGCAGCGGCAAAAACTAACAAAAAGATCGTGTCTATTCTTCATAATGTCCTTCACCCGCGAACGCCTCGCCCAACCCGGACCTTTCGTGTATCGCCGGCCAAACGCTAATGGCAAGCCGCTCCTCTAGTATGTACAAGACGTGCTTACATTTGGGGCGGGACGTGGTTGGTAGCTCGCAGTATTTTGCAAAGGTGTGCGATGTCGCCAACCTTTTTGCATCTTTTACCTATTATCGTAGCGTCCGGCCTTTCCATGTTTATTGCTTGTCCCCGTCCGGCACTTAGCGAGTTTGGACATGTAGGATATTTGATCGTATATAAGAAATGATGTTAATGGTGCCTCAGTGACAGGAAAACATGCTGAAAACTTTGTATGCATATATGCACATAACCGTGTTTTATATATATATATATATATATATATATATATATATATATGATAATTTATTTCATTTTGACTACAAAATTAATTTTGTTTCACGCTCTATATTTTTATTGAGCACTCTCATAAACCCGGTTCAATTCTCCTGGATTTATATCCTGTGGATTTATACCATACTCTGATTATATATATATATATATATATATATATATATATATATATATATATATATATATATATATATATATATAGTTTGAAAAGTCACACATTGAAAACGTTGCCGGAATAGCAATAATAAGGAGAATATTTTTTAGAATATTTTGAAAACCTGGACAACGCAAATTATTTGTTGTTTAAAATAAATTATTTATTTACTTTAAAACTTAAAAAAAAAAAAAGTGAGTACTTTCGATGATAAAAATCTTTGTCAGAAGTATAAGCATATTTTTTCTTCTCTTCCTCTTTCGTACACTCCTACTCGACTGAGACATATTTATCGCAGTCAAGTTGAAATTCGTCTTGATGTTATAGACGATAAGTGTTGATATGCCGTTGTGTGTAGCACGCAGTTATGTGAATAAGGTAGTTTGAAAAGTCACACATTGAACATTTATTTAAAAAAACAAATAATTTGCGTTGTCCAGATTTTCAAAATATTCAAAAAAAATATTCTCCTTACACACACACACACATATATATATATATATATATATATATATATATATATATATATATATA
The DNA here is from genome assembly GCA_963556195.1 of Sepiola atlantica. Classification (NCBI taxonomy): domain Eukaryota; kingdom Metazoa; phylum Mollusca; class Cephalopoda; order Sepiida; family Sepiolidae; genus Sepiola; species Sepiola atlantica. Next base: position 70,819,275 of record OY744546.1, read on the forward strand.
TATATATATATATATGTGTGTGTGTGTGTGTGTATATATATATATATGTATATATATGTATATATATATATAATTATAAATATTTGTATTCATCTACATAGTATATGTTTCATCATTACGGGAATCGTCAGTGTAGGGAAGAATTATTCACACCAATCGCCGGACTTAAACCCCGGAACACAAGTTATATTTCAAACTCAAATTCCAACGTCTTATCCCACACGGCCGTTTTCAGCAACCCTGTAAATCATCGAGAAATTAACCTATTTAAAGGCAGCCGTCGTAAAGTGTTCAACTATTGAAAAGAAAATTGAATTAAAACCACGATGACGGCTATGTTAATACTACCGACTACAGAGCCCAGCCTTAATTAGGGGGCGACAAATAATTATAAATATTTGTTTTTAACTACATACGTATACGTTTCATCCTTACGGGAATCTTCAGTGTTAGAAAGTATCGCTATAGTAGTGAAAAGGTTCAGATCATTATAAGTATTTTGTTCAGTCGGCCAACTGGAAAAGGGAACGCTTAAAAATGGTGGAACATTTGTTTGTAATGTTATTTTGACGTACTTTTAATTTTGAATAATGAGTTTGAAAAAAAGTTCAAGGACTTCTGATATCGATAAGGACATCAGATCGAAGGTGCTGATTCGAAATCTGATGTTAGCTGTGTTCTAAGATCAGCCGTTTAATTGTGATACCGCGACACAGATACCCCCCCCCCCACATATATATATATATATATATAGTCATCCACATACAGCCTGTTATATATATATATATATATATATATATATATATATATATATATATATATATATATATATATATATATATATAGGGTGACTAAAAAAAACGCGCCCCGTGTACACTTTATGTGATATCTCCTTTATTTATTCACCGATTGCCCTTATTTTACAGGACATGGCAGAATCAACGACCGTGAGTACACCAAGACCTCAGTGGGAGCTGGGACAAATAATACACTGTTTTACTACAAGACAGGCTCGTTTAAGAAAACCCAGGACAGTTTCATGCATCAGTTCGGATGTGAAAAGGCTCCACCCAAAAACAGAATTCAGAACTGGGTGGACCACTTCGAGAAGTATGGGACCGTGAAGAACTTCAACGCTGCCAGTGAGAGCCGTCCAAGCCACTCGGCACGTCCCAAGAAGCGGGCAGCCGAGCTGGTCGAAAGTGTGAGAGAGTCTTTCTAGGAGAGTCCGAAACGCTCTGTGCGTAAGCGAAGTCAGTCCCTCGGTATCTCCCGTGAGACTTGCAAGAGATTGCTGGTGAACAATATCAGGGCTTACCCATGCAGAATACAGACGCTGCAGACCCTTACAGCCTCAGACAAGAAGCATAGGAGCGCTATGGCAGTGAAGATGCTCGATAAGATCGAGGAGACACCAGGTTTCCTTAACCTCCTTTGGACCTCAGATGAAGCCCACTTCCATCTTGACGGAAAGGCGAACTATAAGACAAATGTCTTCTGGGGGTCCTCCAGACCCAATGAAGTAGCCACCAAGCCCCTGCACTCTCCTAATTGCACGGCGTGGGCTGCAATCTCGGTCAGAGGCATCATCGGATCAATCTTCATCGAAGAATCTGGCGCAGCAGTGACAGTCACCAAGGAGCAGTATGTGGAGGTCCTCAAAACCTTCAAGAGTGAGCTCTAGACCCTCTACCCGTTGCTCATGAGCAAGTTCTGGTTCCAGCAAGACGGAGCAAGTTATCACACCTCAAACCTGTCATGAGATTGGCTGAAAGAGAACTTCGGAGGCCGAGTGATCAGTCTCAAGACTAATTTTGAGTGGCCACCCCATAGCCCAGACATAAGCCCCCCCCCCCAGATAATTCCTTTGGGGCTATCTTAAGGACAGAATGTACGCAGGGAAACCCAGAACCATCACGGAACTCAAGGAAGCCATCAGGGAGGAGATGAGAGCCCTTCCCAATTCTGTAAGAACGTCATGGACACCTTCATTCTGCGCCTCAAGAAATGCACGGAGCTAAAAGGAGTCCATCTAGAACACATGCTGTAGAACGGAGAAAAAAAAGGCCAAATACCCTAGTGTTTTGCTATGATGTTTTATTATCTTAACATATTAAATAATTTATAGTGATGTGTAGCTTATAAGACCTATTAAATCTAACATGAGTAAACATAAAGGCCAGGAAATATATAGGGACTGCAACAATCTAGAAAACGGCTATTACATAGAAACATAATTAATATATTTATTAAGTAAAAGTTAATTAGCATAAAGTCTACACTGAAATATCAAATTACAAAGTATATTAGAGAACCTGAATTAACATTAAGAAGTGAAAAAAAGAAGGAAATTCTTTAGTGACATAATAATTATTAAAGAACTTTAAAGTAGTTATATTTGTACCACACTTTATGCATGCAATTAGATATTATATCGTCTTTTTTATTCAACAAAGGACCCTTATATTTAATTATTAAAATGGCTTTATTTCTATATAGCACACAGTACGTGTCAAAAGGTTTATAGGATCTCATTTTTTTAATCAATTGCCATTTAAGTTTGAAGCCAATATTTTTATCTTGAAGATCCTAAATATGAGAAGCCAAAAATGTGCATATGGAAAGGTGACTTATTAAAGGTATAATTGTGTCTAGAGATTCTATTCTGCAACAAACCCGCCGTTGACTAGTCTTTCTCTGCTTTCCCGTCGTCCTAGACTTCCTGTCACTGGAATCAAGTACTACCGGTTCAGGAGAGTTGCGTGTGCGGATAGCGCAACTATTACTTCACTATAGACTCCCCATGTAGTCACCCTTACTCAATTGGAGGAGGTAATGCCTGCTGAAACCTAACTTAACTATACTCAAAATCTCTGTACATATTTTTATCTATCTATCTATCTATCTATCTATCTATCTATCTATCTATCTATCTATCTATCTATGCATATATATTGCTTGTATTTGCACTTAGTATCTGCTCAAATATGCATTTTCGTGTATGTTTATTGATTAAAGTGATTTTTGAACAAGGTATATGTAAGATATTTGGCTTTTGGTGCGGTGAACGTATGGGTGGAAATGCCAGTGGTGTAGATGTAAGGTAACTGCCTAAGTGCACAAGTGGGTCCAAGTGATGGACGGCCAAAACCATCAAGCTAAAACAATGGTGGTTGTTGCAGGGATGGGATGAGGGTGCATCAGCTGTGTTGGAGACCCAGTACGGATTGGAGGGGCAGTTTCACACTGAGGAGGCGTTCTGCCATTGTGCCGAGAATGGAGAGAAGAAGAAGGGGCAGATGCTGAAGTAGAAAGGGGGACAGAGAAGATAGGGATGAAGAGAGATTAGGATAGGAAGAAAATCAGAATGATCAGAATAAGAGAGAGATACTCGAGAGAAGAGATAGAAAGATTTGATGTACATTAGAGGGGGAGGAGGAGGTGGAGGAGAAGAAGGAGAGAGAGATAGAGAGATAGATAGATAGAGAGAGAGAGATAGAGAGAGGATGATAGATAATAATAGGAAAGGGAAGTTTAAAAGCCAGAAACAACGGAGAAATACTATTATTAAAAAATAGTAAATTTTCGGCTGCAGACCAGCCATCATCAGACATAGAAAGAATTTGAGTTTTTTTCTCTTCTTGGTACAGAGGGGGGGGGGAAGACCATGTGATGGTAACGGTTGGATTTATATTAACACAACGTTTTCAAAGAAGAAAAACATATCTATTCATTTCAATGCGCGTCCTCACTTGAACATTTTGAAAATCCCACCGTTAAAATGACACGGACTTCCCCCTTTCTGTACAACAATGTCGAGAGCACCCCAAAAGAAGAGAAAAAAACCCTCAAATTCTTTATATGTCTAATGCTGATAGTCTTCAGCCGAAAATTTACTATTTAAAAAAAATGAATATTTATTAAATAAAAAAATAATATTATTTCTACGTTGTTTCTGGCTTTTAAACTTACAAATATTTATTCATATTAACACAACTCTTTCAAAGAGGAAAATATTCCACTCTCTCTATCCCACTCTCTCTCTCTCTCTAAATGTAAAAATTAAAAAACATATCTTCAAAACTTAAAAAAAAGAGTTGCCAACTTAATAGGAATTATGTAACATATAGTTTTCAAATAAATTTTATATATATATATATATATATATATATATATATATATATATATATATATACACACATACATACACACATATATATATATATATATATATATATATATATATATATATATATACTAGAAGAATACTCGTCTCAGGACTAGTAAAATTGATTCACCGAACAGTTTCATTGCACATTTTTTATGTCAATTTACAAAGATTAAAATCGAGATATAATGATACTAAACCTTATTTCTAGAATCCTAATTTTTATCATAATCCATTACGTGATTTTGATTCTAGAAAATGTCTAAGGCTTACGGGGTCTTAAAAGAAATTCAAATTCAAGGAATCTTTCTAAATTGATGTCTAATGACCACGGATCAAATTCAATGCACATCAAGGAGGTTGTGCCTATATTATACTTTCTAAAATCTAACCCTAACCTTCTAAAATCTCTTTATAATACTTCAAAACTAACCCTCACCCTTACCATAACCCTAACCAGAACCTTCTAAAATCTCTTCATAATACTTCAAACATAACCCTCACCCTAACCTTAACCCTAACCCTAACTCTAACCATAACCATAACCATAACCCTAACCCTAACCTTCTAAAATCTAACCCTAACCCTAACCCTAACCCTAATCATAACCATAACCATAACCATAACCCTAACCTTCTAAAATCTCTTCATAATACTTCAAACCTAACCCTAACCCTAACCTTCTAAAATCTCTTCATAATACTTCAAAGAAACTGAAGCTTGGGAAATATTTATTAATTGATGTCTAATACTTATCGTTAAAATTTCGCAAAAATCTATCTGAATTTTCGCTAAGGGTTCATACCCCTTTAGCATAACACATTATTAAAATAAATATAGCTTACATTTAGACACCTTACGCCTGGAAGCTATGTTTAAAAAATCCATAATGATCAGTTAGTTTGTTTAGGAGTAATCCAGTACATATAAATATATAGACATATGAAGATACCTAACTTTACATAGATAGATATGTAGAGTGGCCACCATAAGTAATTGTATATTTTATTTTGTTTGTAAGTTTAAAATTATATAGTTACTTAGGCCGAACCCTGACTGCAGATTTATCACATAATCGATATTCTGTAGGCGATGATTGGGTAAATCGGGTTGGTTCACAGTTTGACATGGGGGTCGGTGTTGTCACAACCAAGCAAAGTGAGTGCGAGAAACAAGACCAGAAACAGTCGGCGAGCACCGGAGGCGATCCATCCTTCTGTCCATTCAACCGCGCAGCTTTATAAACCCCACTGCCCCCCCCATCTCCATCACACCCCATTAAATTTCCTAGGCTGGGAGGGTAGGTGGCGTCGAAGAGGAAACGGTCAGTACGAAGAGATTTCGGCAGTGCGGAAGATGGCTTCGATAACGGTACACCATCTATGTAGGCAGACATTAGCGATGATTTGATTGTCTACACAACTAAGCCGTCGGTGTGGAGCAGAAGGGCGCGGGTGTAAAAACAAACCATACCCTGCTCCACCTTCAAAACCGCGCGGGACTCTCTGTTCTACGGCCAGCACGACCCCAAACCGCCAACACTTTCCCAAAACCCCATTCCTCTGATGCGTCCACTAAGTGGTGCATCGGCAATTTATTCCAACTTATAACGCTATTTACCTTTTATGTGTAGTCACCCATACCACACACCCACTGCCGCCACCAACGTCATTGCCAAATCTTTCCCACCATCATCTTCTGATATCCAACCCAACACCTTGCCCACACCCACACCACCGATTTTTGTCTCCCGCGTATCTACACTTTGTCGTCCTACATAAACAACAACACCCACTTTACCAAAATATGAGCGAACGATGGAGACCGGGTGTGAGATGGAGGGTGGGGTTAATTTAAAAAGGCGCGACCCCTTGATAGTGTCGTCAAACTTTGATTACATTTGCTGCTTTTTATTTCATTTTATTCTTCATCATATCAACACATTTGGGGTAATTTTTATGCTGAAACCCAACGTCTAAAATAAACAGTTCAATCTGGACTACTTGTAGCGTGGATCTTGGCTTGGATAAGATACAGACGGCGGCTGTGTCTTTAGAAATGTACCAAGACTCATGCTTACAAATCAAATGCTATAAGTGGCGAATGAAAAAAAATTGAACAAAAATTAAAGATGTGTAAAAGGGTCACCATGCAACAATTTTCCTTTCTTCTTCCGTGTACTCAAAACGGAACTATCATAAAAAGTTTCTTCCCATACTTTTTTGTCAGCCAGCCTTGTAACCGCTTTTTCCCTATGGGGCTCTTGAAGGGCTTACTTTTTGGCGAGCCTGTTTGGAGTCCAAAGGATTGAACGCTGGTGGTGGTATCTCTTTCAGCCTTGATTTGTCTTTAAGTGATTCTACCTCCGTCTTCTTTTTTATTATTAAAATGATTTAATCCTTGCATCAAGTAGCTTCATGCCTTGTCTAGGGCAACTTATATAAAAAGAACACCACTGGATTGCTTCCCAGATAGCTACAACATGGTCGTTTTAAAGTCCCATGTTAACAAATTCTTGTCAAGCTGTTTACTTAAATAAATAATCATTTCCACTCATCGTTTCAAATTATTCAAAGGTGTTGTTCGCCAACCGACAATCTTATTAACCCTTATCCTCGAGTGGCTTTTTGGCCTTCATAAGCGGTGATATACTTGTAAAAAAGTGCTAAATTAATCAAAAGGGTGCTGTGAATGAAAGTGAGAAAAACATGGTGAACGAACAAAACGCATTTATATGTTTACAAATCTACAATTTGAAAGATGTGAAAAATATTTTGAGTGAGTAAATTGTCCTTGTGTTTTTAGAATATTTGAAGTGTAGAAGAAAAGACAAGTGTTAGAAGTGTGTATGCCTATATTTTTTGCTGCCTTTTTTACTTCAGGAAGTTCTCATAGATCAAGGGTCCCCCTTACTGGGGCTAACACTCGATTACTTTATAAGATGAAGTTCTTCTTTACCTGTCAAACGTTGAGTTGGTAAAAATGTCAAGAATATTAATTGTCCATTTCCCCAATTGACCAGTTAACTACTTTATAGTATACATTTCTTATGGTCTCTTGGCCTTACCGGATTCGAGGACAAGAATTCATCTAGTCTGGTGGAGTATCCAGCTAGGTGTTGTCACTTGGGGAAACATTACTTGGATAAGATGCACCATTCCTCGTATGAGCCAGTGTATTTTATTAACTCCTCTCTAGGATGGTAGACAAACAATTAGGTGTGGGTTTTGATTAAAGTGGAACGAGCTGGATTCGAACCAGCACACACAGGTCTTCATTAACCACTTAGCCACCGTGACATTTTATTTGTGCTTCGAATACTATGTTATTTTGAATATTTGGTCAAGGTTTACTTGTAGGGTGAACTATCCTCATGTCAGAGAGGCCGAATACACTCGAAGATGGTGTCTAGTAGGTATTCAAACTGTCAGTGTGAGTATGCGTGTGTGAGTTCAAGAATCCATCTCTTTGGTAAATATTATTTGTTATTGGTATGTCACGAAATTGTATCTGGTGGTAATGACCAAATTTGGGAGCATTGAGTGCGTGGAGCCACGTCTTAACTTCCATTGCTCACAGGTTTATTCAAATCGGGAGTATCAGTCCGAGTCTCATGTGCAAAGCAAATAAATCTACAAACCATATGAGGTTTTGGTATAAAATGTGTCTAACTTTGCCATCGTGAGGAATAAAATTACATAGAGAGTAATTATTTGCAAAATATACGTTTGCAAAACAAATTAATCTAAAAACCAAACCGC
>OY744546.1:70839703-70869703 GCA_963556195.1 Sepiola atlantica
TAATCATCAGGATCACCCTCTCGGTCTTGCTGATGTTGCCCAGAGGAATGGAAGTACCAGTAGCTGCTAGAGCAGAGCTGAGTACAGCGCTTGTCTGCCTGTGGGGCTACGCTCCAGATTTTCTGTTGGGGTTTACTCCCTTAGTCATTATCAGACCAGCGAATAACCACAAGACAGTGATACTATTTGCTCATAGCCGGGGGCATGTTAATGAGCATCAGGGGTTGTCCATACACCGATGGGCCTGGCATGCCACATGTTTGGAGGGCAGACCACATCCGAGTCTCCTGCAGTTCTGCTTGAGTTCGCAAGGTATTCAATTGACGGGCACGCAACACACAGCACACTTGATGCATCAATAAGCAATTGGACACACATACTATTATATATGATAGACTAGCACTGCTACCCGGTGTTGCCCAGGTTAGAGTATGTGATAGCATCATATGCAACATCATGGTAGAGAGAGTTCACTTTAACAGCAACCTTGATGCTGTCAGCTAAATATTTTACTCACCGAGCTATTCAGATATACGTTAATACTCTTAAACTAACGCTAATAAATAGATTAATTTCATTGTGTAACATGTTTGAAAATTGTCATTTGCTTTTTTAAGGGGCAGCCAGAGACGCACAAATACTTCCATTATGTTCACATGCAAATCATGCATGTGGATACAATTATATTGAAAGTACACTTCATAGTATGCCTTCGTTTTTTAGGGACAGACATGCACAGACAGAGAGGTGCTTTCCTTGATTATATATATATATATATATATATATATATTATCATTAAAAATAACCGACAACACATGTCTGGATATTTTTGTATGAATCCCTTCCATTTTCCGGATTAAAGTCCTAATCTCGGATGAGAATTATTCCACTGAAGATGGACCCAGATGGGTCAGAAAGTACTTTGGACCTAAAAGAAAATTACGGCAGATCCATCAGCCAATTCTCATCCGAGATTAGGACTTTAATCCGGAAAATAGAAGGGATTCATACAAAAATATCCAGACATGAGTTGTCTGTTATTTTTTAATCATACGTGCCTTAGAGAAAAAATGCTGCCTCGACACACACACACACACACACACACACACACACACACATATATATATATATATATATATATATATATATATATCATTTGAATAAAAAGGAAAAACAGTTTTCACTGGGTGCGGGGCCCGGGTACCCTCTTAATATTACCAAAATTTGCTGAAATTTTGGGAATACACATTAGTTTTGGTCATTTACCTATGGTTTAAATTTCATTTGAATCTAATGGAAAACAGTTTTCAGTGGGAGGTTGTGCCCCCCCCCCCTCCGGGGACCCCCCGCGTTGAAGTGATATTATTCTTATATAGCCTATGCCTTTCACTGAGAGGCCAGTAGTCAACATGCCAATTTTAAAGCAATTCTGTACAGCGGTTTTGGTGAACATAAGACACAAAGATCAGGCGAACACACACACAGACAGAGTTACTATTTTATATATATAGATTATCATACATATGGTATATAAAGTAAAGAAATGAATACAAGAATCTGTTTATAAACGATGTATATATCTACCATGTACTAGCAGGCAAGTTAGCTCATGGAGTAGAGCGTCAAGCTGTCCGAGGATCGAATCTCCGGGTTGGTGCTCCAGCTGTGTCTAGCCGCACTGATTGTCTTGAAAAGACGAAACAGCTATCTGTGGGTGACTATAATCTCTCTCTCTTTCTCTCTCTCTCTCTCGCTCTCTCTCTCTCTCTCTCTCTATATATATATGTATATATATATATGTATATATATGTATATCTAGGCAGCATCTTCTCTTGCAGGCAAGTATTGTTGAATATAAGAGGCAACTCATGTCTAGATATCCTTTGGTAGATCCTTTCAATAGTCCGAATAAGGATCTTAGTTTCGGAGGGGAATTGGCTGATGAATTTGCCATAGTTTGGGGTTGTCTTCCAAGTACTTTCATATATATATATATATATATATATATATATATATATATATATATATATATATATATATATATATATATATATATATATATATATATAAACCCTCTAAAAAACTAATTAATAGAATTAACTTTAATATCAGTAATAATATTCTAAAATGTCTATAGCTCTAAATATAGTTTCGTACTGAGTACATAATTCCTGCCAAAAACCTTCTATAATACTAACACATGGTCTGTACCTGATTAACCTCATTCCCCTGAAGATGGACCCGGATGGGTCTGAAAGTACTTGGGAGACAAATCCAAACTATGGCCAATTGGAACACATACATTGAAGACATTGCCAAGGCTCTCTCTACCGCGCTAGAAAACTATTCACAACTGCCAATATCTTGTATCTCTACAAAGCCACCATTTGCCCATACATGGAGTATTGCTGCCACATCTGGACTGATTCATCTACCACTAATCTCTCCCTCTTAGACAGTGTTACAAAAAAGAGTCTCCAATCGAATAGATCCCGAAAATATATATAAATTATATATGAATACGATATTTCTAATAATTTACGAAAGCACTAAGAATAATAATAGAGAAAATAGATATATTATAATAAAAATTAATTATTACTTGAAATAAGAAAACACTATAAATAAATAATAAATATCCTATAGTATGAAACCACATTTTAATATAAACACTTATTATCACAAGTAATAATAGTTATAATAGTAAAAATAATAGTAAAAATATAGTAAAAATAATAGTAAAAATAATAGTAAAATAATAGTAAAAATAATAGTAAAATAATAGTAAAATAATAGTAAAAATAATAGTAAAAATAATAGTAAAATAATAGTAAAATAATAGTAAAAATAATAGTAAAAATAATAGTAAAAATAATAGTAAAAATAATAGTAAAAATAATAGTAAAATAATAGTAAAATAATAGTAAAATAATAGTAAAAATAATAGTAAAAATAATAGTAAAAATAATAGTAAAATAATAGTAAAAATAATAGTAAAAATAATAGTAAAATAATAGTAAAATATTAGTAAAAATAATAGTACAATAATAGTAAAAATAATAGTAAAATAATAGTAAAAATAATAGTAAAAATAGTAGTAAAAATAATAGTAAAAATAATAGTAAAATAATAGTAAAAATAATAGTAAAATAATAGTAAAAATAATAGTAAAAATAATAGTAAAAATAATAGTAAAATAATAGTAAAAATAATAGTAAAAATAATAGTAAAATAATAGTAAAAATAATAGTAAAAATAATAGTAAAATAATAGTAAAAATAATAGTAAAAATAATAGTAAAATAATAGTAAAAATAATAGTAAAATAATAGTAAAAATAATAGTAAAAATAATAGTAAAAATAATAGTAAAAATAATAGTAAAAATAATAGTAAAATAATAGTAAAAATAATAGTAAAAATAATAGTAAAAATAATAGTAAAAATAATAGTAAAAATAATAGTAAAAATAATAGTAAAATAATAGTAAAAATAATAGTAAAAATAATAGTAAAATAATAGTAAAAATAATAGTAAAAATAATAGTAAAATAATAGTAAAAATAATAGTAAAAATAATAGTAAAAATAATAGTAAAAATAATAGTAAAATAATAGTAAAAATAATAGTAAAAATAGTAGTAAAAATAATAGTAAAAATAATAGTAAAATAATAGTAAAAATAATAGTAAAATAATAGTAAAAATAATAGTAAAAATAATAGTAAAAATAATAGTAAAATAATAGTAAAAATAATAGTAAAAATAATAGTAAAATAATAGTAAAATAATAGTAAAATAATAGTAAAAATAATAGTAAAAATAATAGTAAAATAATAGTAAAATAATAGTAAAAATAATAGTAAAATAATAGTAAAAATAATAGTAAAAATAATAGTAAAAATAATAGTAAAATAATAGTAAAAATTATAGTAAAATAATAGTAAAATAATTGTAAAATAATAGTAAAAATAATAGTAAAATAATAGTAAAATAATAGTAAAAATAATAGTAAAAATAATAGTAAAATAAAGTAAAATAATAGTAAAAATAATAGTAAAAATAATAGTAAAAATAATAGTAAAAATGATAGTAAAATAATAGTAAAATAATAGTAAAAATAATAGTAAAAATAATAGTAAAAATAATAGTAAAAATAATAGTAAAAATAATAGTAAAATAATAGTAAAATAATAGTAAAATAATAGTAAAAATAATAGTAAAAATAATAGTAAAAATAATAGTAAAATAATAGTAAAAATAATAGTAAAAATAATAGTAAAATAATAGTAAAATAATAGTAAAAATAATAGTACAATAATAGTAAAAATAATCGTAAAATAATAGTAAAAATAATAGTAAAAATAATAGTAAAATAATAGTAAAATAATAGTAAAATAATAGTAAAATAATAGTAAAAATAATAGTAAAAATAATAGTAAAATAATAGTAAAAATAATAGTAAAAATAATAGTAAAAATAATAGTAAAATAATAGTAAAAATTATAGTAAAATAATAGTAAAATAATTGTAAAATAATAGTAAAAATAATAGTAAAATAATAGTAAAAATAATAGTAAAAATAATAGTAAAATAATAGTAAAAATTATAGTAAAATAATAGTAAAATAATTGTAAAATAATAGTAAAAATAATAGTAAAATAATAGTAAAAATAATAGTAAAAATAATAGTAAAATAAAGTAAAATAATAGTAAAAATAATAGTAAAAATAATAGTAAAATAATAGTAAAAATAATAGTAAAAATAATAGTAAATAATAGTAAAAATAATAGTAAAATAATAGTAAAAATTATAGTAAAAATAATAGTAAAAATAATAGTAAAAATAATAGTAAAAATAATAGTAAAAATAATAGTAAAATAATAGTAAAAATAATAAATGAATAAAAAAACTTATAACACAAAATTATATATTAGCATATCATAAAACCAATAAATTGATAAAACGAAAGGTATATACATATTTAGTCATGGAAATGGTTGAAAAATTTAAATTTTAAATAATGAATAATAATATAATAAATACTAAAAAATTGACTTAATGAAGATAAAAATGTATATAATATTTAAAGGATAAGAAAGAAAAAGTAAGATTGAAACGGAGAGGAAATTACGAAATACGAAAGTAAACTTTTACTTTTGTTGCAATTTTATGAATCTGAAGTTATAGATATTTTCGAATCAATATCGTAAAAGATAAATAGAAAAATTATTTTAAACTGTAAAAATGATAGGGATTACAATTATAAATAAAATACGAAACCAGCTTTACAAGTAATAATAACTAAATAAGTTTGTAATGACGTACTTCTTAAAATTATAGATTAAAGTGATTATAGAAGAATTAATAAGTTAGAATAGTTGTTAAAATAAAACATGGGAAGTTCATATAGATAGTAGCAGATATTCTTCTTATTGCTATTGACCAGATATGACTTATCGATAATAGTGTTTATCGTATGAATAGAATAGAACTAAATACGAAAATAAACCTTTATTATAAAAACTGAATGTTAAAAGACATTTGAATGAATACTAAATTACGTAGCTTTATTTATATTCTCTTTTTCATTATAAGAAGTTTGCAACACCCAAATAATAGTTAGAATAAAAAATGAGTAATAATTAATGATTCAATCGAATTTCTGAAAAAGTAGTTTATGGTTTGACCGGAAGTTTAATCGTATGAGATTGACGGACAGCTATGTCGTAAATCTTTGTGCCCTTAAGCGACAGAATAAAAATGAAAAAGTGAGTAAAAATGAAAGAGAAAATGAGAAAAATGATTCGAATAAATGCGGTTGGGGAAAATAATTATTCGTTACATGTTGACTTTAAAGTGTGTTATTTTTATCGATTGAATATGAACACTGCAAACAAGATAAAAACAGATATTGTTAATATTATACAAAATAAATCTTTTTATCTAAAAACACAGAGTAAAATAAGGTTTCCCTTAGACTTTTGAGTCAAACACGAATATCTCTTTTGAGATATTCGTTTTTTAAATGAATATTGGATGCCTTTGAATTTTTTAAGCCCGACTGTGGAATTATAGACACTGAGAAAGCTTCCTCATAAATATATATATTTTTTATACCATAGAAAATATATATTCCTGAAATGGGCAGAAACAATTGTTTGTAAATAAAGTGTCTTTGAAGGAAATACGGAATTTTTCTATGAATAACTAAGGTTTACATGATATTATATATATATATATATATATATATATATATATATATATATATATATATGTGTGTGTGTGTAAAAGAGTAAGGCTACCAACATTTATAAAAAGTTTTTTTCAACATTTATCTATCATTTTGTTATTTCATCATTTTATAATTTTATATAACGCGTTTCAAGCGGTGGTCCGCTCTCATCAGATGGATTTACATATCTGATCAGAGCGGACCACCGCTTGAAACGCGTTATATAAAATTATAAAATGATAAGATAACAAAATGATAAGTAAATATTGAAAAAACTTTTTACAAATTTTGGTAGCCTTACTCCTTTACATATATACTTTTTTCTCGTTGGAACGGCACTAATACTGCACTACCCTGTTTTCTATATATGTATATGTATATATATATATATATATATATATATATATATATATATATATATATATATATATATATATATATATATATATATATATATGTGTGTGTATATATGTATATGTATATGTATATATATATATTTGTATATGTAAATATATGCATATATTTGTATATGTATATGTATATATCTATATCTATATATATATATATATATATATATATATATATATATATATTGCGTGTGTTGGTGATATGGATAAAAGTATGTAATGCGATTACTAGGACTATACGAACGAGTATCTAACTTAAGTGTTACCGATACGCGTCTGCTCCGATATCATTTAATCCCTTGAAAACCTGAACGGTTTTTCGAGCGAGTCTCAGTAATTTCGTCTCAGCGCCTTGGGTAATCCAATTCATAGAAAATAATAAATTGTATTCTTTCAAATTTGCCCCTAAATCGGGTTTGGCAATTCGCACACGAAGAAAACTTCGTTTAAACACGCCGGGCGAGAGTCTCTTAGATATTGGCCGAACTTATATACGTAAACGTGTGCACACAGAAACCAACAAAAGTTACCACACACACACACACACACACACACACACACACACACACACACACACACACACACACACACACACACACACACACACACACACACACACATACACACACACACACATATATATGTGTGCAAAAATACTATATATATATATATATATATATATATATATATATATATATAGAGAGAGAGAGAGAGAGAGAGAGAGAAAGAGAGAGAAGGGCTAATGCGTCGGAATTGTAGTTATAAACATGACTCGTGTTCCGAGGTTCGAGTCCTGCGACCGGTATGAATAATCATCTCTACACTGACGATTCCCGTAAGGATGAAATATATACGTATGCAGATAAAAACAAATATTTATAATTATTTGTCGGTTTCAAATGTAGGCTGGGTACTGTAGTGAGTAGTATTAACAGAAAAATCCGGGAGGTAGGAAGCACACGATGCTGAGTGTAGTAGATGAGAGGGGGGAAAGAAGAGTAGCACATCTGTGAGACAAGGCGGAGTGGGGAGTAAAAAGGGGGAGCTTAAAGACGTTGTGGTAGTAGAATCGGAAGAAATTTGCAGCACGTGGATAAAAAATAGGGGATAGAATAAATAAGGAAACACGTGGTGAAAGAAAATTGAAAAAATATAACAAAATGGTGGACTAAAAATAGTCACGACTTATCAGTGTAGTTTAAACATAGCAAACGTATCAACCCTGAGATTGACCGAGTGATACATTCAGTTTTGCATTATCGCTAATGTTTACTGACAATTTTACTCACCACAATTCTCCACCCACGAAATGGTGGATGCATATGTAGCAATGTGGTAAATAAAATCGTCAGCTACTATTAGCAATAAATCATAATTCTTTAAAAACAACAAGTGGAGCACTTTTCGGTGGCTGATAGTTTTTATATAAACAGTATGATTGCATTTCCTTATGTTTTGTGCAAATGGCCATACGGTTAGAATCGGCGACTATCGACAAAAAAACAGTTTCGATCACAGTTTCAAGCGCGAATCTGTCTTGCCACACTGAAAAGCTGTGATACAGTGAAACAGTCTGTCTGTAAATGATTATATATATATATATATATATATATATATATATATATATATATATATTAGTACTTCATGTATCCACATAAAATATTATAAGGAGATATAATTTTTTATGTGTCAGTTTTCAGTATTTACTTCAACAGTGCTCGATACGTAAGTAGAGCTAGGTAGTAAGCAATGAAAATATATATGTGTAGCTTGATTGCCATATATATTTTCATTGCTTACTATATATATATATATATATATATATATATATATATATATATATATATATATATATATATATATATAAACTAGTTTTCTTACCCGATGTAGCCCGGGAGTTAAAATCAAGTTGTTTTAATTTAAAGCCAGGAAAATTGAAGTTCATGAAGTAATTCATTAAAATAACTAACTTGTTTTCGCAAAGAAAGCTGAAAACCGCTAAAATAGTACAGTATGAAATATCTAATGGATTTCATTATTTTAATAGATTTATTTAATGCGAGCTTTAAAAGAAGCTAATGCTATGTTGATTTTGGTGAAGTAGGTTTATTGATTAATCTGTAAATCTGGAATTCCGATAATCGAGAATATCAAAGTAAAGTTGTACGATTTTACTAAAATAATTATTTTAATAAGTTTTAGGTTAAAAATTCGAAGATAAATACTACTACTACTACTATTACTACTACTACTACTACTACTACTACTACTACTACTACTACTACTACTAATAATAATAATAATAAAAAAATTGAATTTAATATAGATTCGTTTTTAAAGCAACTTATTTTATTATTGAAGTAATGGATGTTTGTTATTCTTTTCTTGCCTAAGATTTCACTCGTTGCGATGGAAATAAAAAACTCGATAGCTTCTGTCAGAATTAAATAATTGCATTCAAACTATAAGGGTTACTTGTTGAAACTACGACACCTTCATGCATATATGTTAATTTTATCATCGCCCTATTGCGCGTTAGTCGCTGCCTGTCGGCCGCTAGTGAGGTGCTACACAACGTTTTCGTCGGATTACTGATTCTCTCAAGATGACTGAACATGTTGAGCAAAGGCACTGCATCAGATTTTGTCAAAAACTTGGTGATTCTTATAGCAACACAATTTGTAAGATTCAGCAAGTGTTTTGAGAAGACGCGATAGGTGTAACACAAATTAAGGAGTGGTTCAACCGATTCAAAAATCGCCGCACATCAGCGGAGAGTGACCAGCGTTCTGGCAGGCCTCACACTGCTCGGAGTGCAGCTGTAGTTAAGAGGGTGCGAAATTTGGTTCAACCGTGCGGGAGATCGCCCAAGAGGTCGAAGTGAGTAAAGATTCCGCACATGTATATTTGCGTAATTATTTAAACATGCACAGAATGGCTGCGAAATTTGTGACCAAGTTGTTGTTGCAGGAACAAAAAAGACCTCTGTTTTTAAGTTGCACAGGACCTTCTGGAAACCGCCAACACTGATCCTGGGTTTCTGAACACCGTGATAACTGGAGATGAGTCATGGGTGTACATGTACAACCCAGAAACAAAAAGACAGTCGTCGCAATGGAAGCATCCCGAGTCTCCCCCCCCCCAAAAAAAAACGCGACAGGTGCGAAGCAAAATAAAGGTGATGCTGACTGTCTTCTTTGATATCCATGGAATTGTGCATCACGAATACGCACCGGAAGGACACACAGTGACAAAGGAGTACTATCAAGATATTCTCCGTCGTATCCGTGACGCAGTTTGGCGCAAAAGACCAGACATGTGGACGGCGAACACCTGGAAACGCCCAGTCGCTCGCCAACCTCCCTACTCTCCAGACATGGCTCCTTGCGACTTCTGGTTGTTTCGAAAATTGAAGACCACAATGAAAAGTTCCAGTTTTGAGACAAAAGAAGAGATAATGCGGAACACGATGGCGGAGATGTACACCATTCCAAAAGAAGACTTCCAAAGGTGTTTCCGGCAGTGGATGGATCGGTGCACTCAGTGTATGCAAGCACGAGAGGCCTACTTTTAAGGGGATTAAGGTTCCGACCCCGGCAGGTATTTGAAATATTTTTTCTGGCCTAAGGTCGGATACTTTTTAGACAAGCGTCGTAATTAGGTGAGCTATTTGGTACTGAAATTGATACAGGTGTCAATGGATATAATGTATTGTACAATATAACACCCCCGCCCCCATATATATATATATATATATATATATATATATATATATATATATATATATATATATATATATATATATATATATATATATATATACTTCTCTATTCGTCTCTTTCTTAACCTCCCACGACATATATTACGTTTAAGGGTGTTAAAGCCAGCGAATTACGATGTGCCAAAGCGAATTGATATGCTTAGTCTTATATTAGAGTCATAGTTTATGAAGTTATTTGCCATTTATATATAATAAAGCTATATAGTTTCTTTCTATGCGTGTGTGTATGCACAATTCTGTTGTTTGGCGCACACAAGTAAGTAAAAAAAACACACACACATATATATTTATCTATGCACATGCAACCATTCCCATACATATTTATTTTTGTGTTTATATGTGTATATGCCTATGTAGATATCTACTCGCTATTTTCATTTTAGTTTAGTTAGTCCTAAGAGAATAAGGAGCCATCTAACCCTAATCCTAACCCTAAGAGAACAAAGAGCCCAACCCTAATCTTAACCCTAAACCTAACGCTAAGCCTAAGATAACAAAGAGCCCCAACCCTAATCTTAACCCTAACCCTAACGCCAAGCCTAAGAGAACAAAGAGCCCCAACCCTAATCTTAACCCTAACCCTAACCCTAACCCTAACCCTAAGAGAACAAAGAGCCCCAACCCTAATCCTAACCCTAACCCTAACCCTAACCCTAAGAGAACAAAGAGCCCAACCCTAATCTTAACCCTAACCCTAACCCTAACCCTAAGAGAACAAAGAGCCCCAAGCCTAATCCTAACCTTAACCCTAACCCTAAGAGAACAAAGAGCCCCAACCCTAATCTTAACCCTAACCCTAACCCTAACCCTAAGAGAACAAAGAGCCCCAACCCTAACCCTAACCCTAACCCTAAGCCTAAGAGAACAAGGAGCCCCCCTCATGGGCTAACACTTTATTTCTTTATCAGTTGCGTTTATATTCGAGGGCTCTTTTAAGGACTGACGGTTCCCCTTCTAGGGATGCTATCTGTACTTCGATACTGCTTGGTCATTCATAGATTCTGTCTATGTATTTTTGAAACCATTTTTTTTACCCACAACCGGTATGATGTTTCATACAACATGTTGTTTAAACTCATTCTTGAGGCCCTGGTATTTTGTGATTTTTTTCTCGCTCAGGTATATTGAGGCCATTTTCAATCGCGACATGGTTTCCGTTCAGTTGAGAGACAATGGATACCTCATGTAAGAGTAGCTTTACGTGTAATTGTGAAGCAAAGGTTGCGAAATCCCCTACAGCACCTCTCTTGATTGCAGTGGCAAGGAGAACTCCAGGACGATTGGAAACCATTGCAAAGTAATCGGAGAGCACATACAGCACCTGGTATTCTGAAATGGTCACCCATTTTAGTACTGATCAACGCAGAGTGAAGCAATGGAAACAGAAGTCAGTATCATTTCTTCGGATACTATTTTTTTTCATTTAGTTATCACTTATCAAGGCCCAAAAGCCACTTAAGGGTTAGTGAGATGAAATGATTGTCAGTTAAAAGATGAAGAATATTATGAGAGGATTGAAAATGATGAATGGAATGAACTCTACTTATGAGGACAATATTTGACAAGTTGGCATCAAATTTGAAGATGACTATGTTGTATTCTGTAGGAAAGTATTCCTGTGGTAATGCTTATCACAGATGAGAAGCTCTTGCAAAGAAGCTCTGTTGATGAAAATTGTGCCTGACGCTAGATACATGGCCGAAGAAAAGAAAAGTTTTTCCGTTGTGGTAGAAAGCTGAGTTGTTGCTGTAAATGTTTTACAAAGAAGACGCTTAACTTCGCTGATCTAACGGGAACCGGTGTGTGAACGTGATTATGCTGTATATCATTCGGGACAGTTACATCGATAATGAGAGAATCCTTTCATGTTTATTGCATATGACAATATCTGGCTGTATGTCGTCTTATAGAATACTATCACCTTTCTGTTTGATGCTGAAGGGTGAAGGTTCATACTCCCAGATATTCTGCGATCTGTCAAGTTGCACCTCTTCGCAGATCTTCCAATAGAGGTATTTACATACTTTGGTGTGGCGGGCAGTGTAGTGTCCATCTGTCGAAAAGATCTTGGATCCGGACATTCATTTTTTCATTAATTTCATATGAATCAGATGGTGCTATTGTTGGCATTGGTTTCCCTGATATTTTTCTAGTTAGGATTCTTTCTAGAAAGACATCGGATACTTACAGGAGGAACCACGTGATGGTTGTCAACATTCTAAATGAAAGTCTTTCTGTGGAACGAACTGGATTCGAACTTGGCACCCCCAGGTTGTCAGTTCGTGTCGTTAGCCACCGTCACCTCATCATCATCAAATTAAAGTGTTCTACTCTTGTCAATGTAACTTTGAATAAGGTCTTCGTATGAATTTCTATGATCTTTTATATTGGCGCCAATTTTTTTGCTTTATGTTACCTTTTCTCCAATTTTCTCATCTATTTGATTTTTTCCAAGGATGGGGCATCCTACCGGATGCCAGACATTCAAACGCTATTTCAGACTAAAACCGAGAGATCTTTTTAAGAATCTTACCGCCCCTTTTAAGCGCAATGGTTTAGATCTCTTTTTCACTTGCTTAACCGGATATATTCGCCAGGTAGTTTTTGAAATTTGTTTTCATGAGCCCGAGTACTCCTATGATTACTGGAGTACATATGTATGTTTTATATATTTATATCCATGTATCTCTCTGGCAGTACATAGATGTGTTTCATTTTCATATATCTATATATCTTATTGTCTATATGACTTCCCTTTTAATTTGTAATATTAATCTCCATGTCAATCTGTATGTCTCCCTACTCCTGACGATTCCATACAGGGATCAAACGCGGAAGCCTCTGTGTAGCTTAATTGCCATAAATAAATATATTTTCATAGCTTACTACCTAGCTCTACTCAGTATTGAGTTCTGTTGAAGTAAATACTGAAAATCGATACATAAAAGATTATATCTCCTTATAACAATTACTATTAATACATGAAATAATAATTATAATATACAGGGTGTTTCAAAAGTCTTGGGAACATTACAAATGCGTATATCTCATGAACTATTCCAGGTAGAAAAATGAAACTGGTGCCATTTTAAAGCTTGCTTAATCAATTTTTGGTCATACTAATGATTTTCGTGTTATCTTTCCAGGTGCAGTAATGGCGTTCTCTAAACAAGACAAGGCATTTTGCGTCCTCCAATTTGCAAAGACTGAATCGTGGACATGTGTTCAGCGTGCATTTCACAGGAAATTTAAAAAAGAAGCCCCTGAAAGGAAATCCATTGTCAGATGGCATGCTAAATTTGTGAAAGATGGGTGTTTGTGCCCAAGTAAGCGATCAGGTCGCCTTTCAACTTCAGAAGATGCAGTTGAGCAAGTTCGAACAGCCTTTCAGCGGAGCCCCCGTAAATCAGTGAGAAGAGCCAGCAGGGAACTTCAGCTTGCTCCAGCAACTGTCTGGCATGTCTTAAGGAAACGACTGCAAATGGTACCTTACAAGCTCAAGTTGGTCCAAAAGTTGAAGGACACTGATAAGCCACTTCGCCGTGACTTTTGCATTGAAGAGAAGTTGGAAGATAACGGCTTTGATGACCGGCTTGTTTTTAGCGATGAGGCGACCTTCCATCTGAATGGCAAAGTTAACAAGCATAACACTCGCATATGGGGTACTGAGAATCCTCATGAACTTCTTGAGCACGAGCGAGATTCACCAAAAGTGAACGTGTTTTGTGCAATTTCCAAGAAAGGTGTTTATGGACCGTTCATCTTTGAAGAGGCAACTATCACTGGTGAATCCTATCTCAACATGCTGGAAGACTGGTTAATGGCTCAGTTGGAACAAGCAAAATCTGATGACTTCATTTTTCAACAAGATGGTGCACCACCACACTGGAGTCTTAGAGTAAGGCAGTTTCTTAACACAAGGCTGCCTGGTAGATGGATTGGGAGATCTGGGCGAGGTGATGACGTTCTCATGCCTTGGCCTCCTAGGTCTCCAGATCTTACCCCGTGTGACTTTTTCCTTTGGGGCTTTGTCAAGCAACAAGTCTATGTGCCGCCCCTTCCAAGAGATATTGACGAACTAAAGGCTCGAGTAACGGCAGTTGTGGGAACCATTGACGTCAAGATGCTGGAACGCGTTTGGCAGGAAATGGACTATCGACTAGATGTCTGCCGTGTGACGAATGGTGCTCATATTGAGCAACTTTGAAGATTCCCCACAAAACTTGAAACTTTAACCTTTCCAACGGTACCAATTTCATTTTTCAACTCCTAATAGTTTTTGAGTTATTAAAAATCGTTATGTTCCCAAGACTTTTGAAACACCCTGTATATATATATATATATATATATATATATATATATATATATATATATATATATATATATATATATATATATATATATATATATATATATATATCACGATAGCTATTATTACATTTTTATCCGCATACTCATGCGTTGCATTGGGTTTCATCCTTTTTCTGGAATCGTCATTGTAAAGGATGATTGGTCTATCAGTCGCACGATTCGAAACCGTTACACCAAAGTACACATTTTAACGTTTGTCTGAACGTCTATGACTCGACAGCCAATAAACCAGCAACGTTGTAGAAAAACAATTAAGATCTATTTATGTCTGCGGACACACCTAGAAGGCTGTCATTAACAGTGTTCAATGACATGTTAGGCGGGAACTTAGCATTACGCATTTAAATTTGCCAGACTAATTATAATTCTCTTAAATTCTCAGACATGCTAGTATACATCCATATATATATATATATATATATATATATATATATATATATATATATATATATATATATATATATATATATATATATATATATATATATATATATATATAAACTTCTAAAATTGAGAAACCAGAGAACTTGACGCGTGATTTTGTCAAATAATTGAAATACTTATTAACTTATTTTTTTTAAATCCCAATTTTCGGTTTCATAAAACCCTATTCACGGTAACACAGACACTATTTTACAGTCAATATTTTCCTTTTTTTGTCTGCATTACCATGAATAAGGTTTCATAAACCCAAAAATTTGGATTAAAAATGATTTAGTCAATTTTTCATTAATTTAAAAAAATCTCGCGTCAAGTTTTCTGTTTTCTATATTTTCAAAGTTTTTCATTTCAACAACGTTTCTACTGTAGTAATTCTTATCTCAATATATATATATATAATAATCATATATGTTTTGGGTAATTCAAAATAAATGTATAGCAAAAAACATTTTACAATTGTTTCAAAGCCGATTTATTCCAGAATCCGTATTATAAACAAAATAAGGTCCTGATTTATAGCAAATTGCTAATTGTTACAATTTAACCTCAGAAATTTATTTTACATAAGTGAAAATCTTCGCTCTATCATTAATGTCTTTTCAAAAGCTATGTTTATTTAAATGTTTATTTAAATGTTTATTTAAATGTTTATGAGAGGGTTCCGATAATTAAAAGGAGTTAATTATATTGCTTTTTTCTCTTGTTCATATTTATTAGATCAAGTTGTGAATTATTTCTTGTATATTATAACAGATAGATCTATTGGATGTTAATCATATTAATGCATTCTACTTTTTTTTCAAGTGGTATTTGTCGTTAGTAAGAAGTATTTTTAGCTTCATCTAATGAAAAGTATATTTATATGTAATGTTTACTTTTAAATGTGTTTATAATATTGATTCTGCAATGAATTGGTTTTGAAACAATTGTAAAAGAACCTTAGCAAGGAATTTATTTTGAAATTAGCTAAATTTTTAAATAATCGCTATTGAAATATTTTTCTAGTGGAATCTTGAAATAATATATATATATATATATATATATATATATGAATTTAAAAGGAAAAGCGGTAGACCTAAAACTCAACGTTTCGCCCAGCTTTGCGTGGACTTTATCAAGAGCGAAAAACCTAAAAGGGGCAAAACACGAGAAGACCTGTAATTCTGGAGGATATATATAATGATAGGGTCTAATAAATTTTAATCTATGCAGAGAAAGAAAATATACAAATACGCACATACATATACATATATATAATAAAAAATAAAATAAAATAAAAAATAAAAAATAAAAGATAAAATAAATATATTCATATATATATGTACTCGAAATATATATGCAAAATAAAGAGAGATGTCGTATTATCAAAAAGAAACGAGAGCAAAAGAGAAAACAGAACGGAATCCAAAGAACCTACATATAAAAGCAGGGGATCGTCCGGTGTCTTTCATTGATAATAGCTTTGGATAGTTTGGGAGAGACATAATAGAAGCCCATTCTTTGTTTAATTGTATTTTTTGAGTGGGATATGAGAACTATTTCGATTAATCGTCGCGTAGATTTGTTTTGTGTGGGTTTAATTAAAGTAACGCTTTTTTCACTTTTAGCTTTTTCGAAAAAATAAACCACTGAGAAATCGCAACACAACCAAATTAAGATTTTAAATAAATAAAGGGATTGACATACTATAAGATACATACATACATACATACATATATATATATATATATATATATATATATATATATATATAGAGAGAGAGAGAGAGAGAGAGAGAGAGAGATAGAAGAAAAAAGAGTGATAAATATATATATATATTTATGTATATATATATGTATATATATTTATATATATATAATTATATATAGTAAGCAATGAAAATATATATGGCAATCAAGCTACACAGAGGCTCCTGTGTTTCATGCCCGGGGGAATCGTCAGGCTAAATGCATGGAGTTATTTTTGTCAGGTGTTTTTATATACATGGTTTGCTAGTTAACCAATCAGATTCTTTGTTGTTCCCTCAGCCAATCGTTGGGCTTCCCTCGAACAAAGGCTTTGTTGGTGACGCTCCTATGCCTATCCTATTTTTTGTTAACAATTGATTTTCCTATATCCTGTTTCCTTTGTTTTGTCAATACAGTGGGCAAATTTATTTTAACACGTGGTTTCTTGTATTTCTATTTTAGGTTTTAAATTTTAACTAATTCAGTTTTTTATTTATTTATTTATTTTTATTTATTTATTTATTTATTTATATTTATTATATATCATCCTGAGCTAAATTTATTTCTGTGTAAACAGTTGTTTGCTATTTCACTTCTAGATTTTAATAGGTTTCGGGGATCTTTAAAATTTAGGATTTCATATTTTTCATTACGGCATAATCTACACGGGCCGTCTAAGTTTCTACATGTACTAACCTGTTTTACTATTTTCCATTCAATTATTGGTGAGTGTCCATTTTCTTTGAGCTCCCAATAATGGTTAGCTAGTGCTGTTTTAGTTCGACGTTCTTTGTTTTTAAATATGCTTTTATGGTACTAGTATCTGGTCTTAAAGTCTAGTGATGTCATACCCACGTAGTATATCTTGTTATTTGGCCTTTCGTTGGCAAATATCGTTGCTGGGTATACAACACTTTTAGTTAGGCATTTATTTTGTAGTGCACAATGTTTACGATTTATGCAGTTACATCTTTTCTCTTCATTGCTAACTTTTTCGTTTCTATTCGGGTGGTTATTATTAATGTTTTGTTTATTTCTATTTGCATTGTTTATATTTTTGTTCTTCGTAGTGTTATTTTTGTTATATTTTCCACTTTGTTTATTTTTTTCTTCTCTGTTGTTGTCTTTTAGTATTTTGTTGTTGTGTGCCTTAATTATCATTTCTAGGTTTTCACAGCAGCTGTAGGATAGTTTTAGATTATTTTTATTGAATATTTTATGTAGAGGGTTGGTTACGGGGAAGTGTTTTTCAATCAGATTTAAGAATTTTTTTCCTAGTTTAGCTTTTAGCATCTGGTTATAGGGAGGGGTATAGTAGATTATATTTATTTTTCTTTTGTCTTTCTTTTTAATTTTGTTGTAATTATTGGTGTCCTGTTTTTTATATTTAATTTCGGTATTATGGTAACCACTATTTTTAGAGCTGTATTGTAAATGTTGATTGATTTTTTAAAAACGCTTTCGTTGCTAGAATTGTTGATAAGCCTACTTTCGATCGAATTCGGGATATGTTTTATGATTGATGGGGGTGATTAGACTTTGGGTGTACGTATATTGTGTTGGTGTTATCTTTTAGGTATGGTTCGTAAGTGTTTTTACTTAAGTTTAATGTGACGTCTAGAAAGTTCGTTGTTTTTATGTTAGCCATTACTTCTACTTTTAGGCCTAGTTTTTTCATTTCCATATGTATAATTTTCTTGAAGTTTTCTCCCTTGACTTTGTTGGAGTCTCTTATTATCGCTAATCCATCATCTCTATAAAGGCCGATATACGGATATCGGCCATTGATACCAATCGGAGACACTTCTGATGATCAATGGCGTCATGAAACTGCAGTAAAATAATGAAGCTAAATACATTTTATTGTCTATCCGTCATACCTCTGCATTGTATTGCCTTCTAAGTATAACATCTCTCTCTCTCTCTCTCTCTCTCTCTCTCTCTCTCTCTCTCTCTCTATATATATATATATATATATATATATATATATATATATATATATATATATATATATATAATTGTTGGAACTTATATACTCAAAATGTAATATGTCATAATTTTGTATCTTTCTCAGTTTTCATAAAATAGCTCTGGTTGACCCTAAGTCCTAACCATAGAGCTGATTTTGATATTCGCTGTATTTATTGGTAGTTGATGGACTTTACTGAATTGACCTTTCATCCATGTATATTTTAATACAAATTTACAAGAACACATAAAATTAAAATGGCAAGCAATATGGAACGCCTTTCCTCAAAACAAATTGTTTTAACATAAAACCATAATCAGAACACACACACACACACACACACACACACACACATATATATATATATATATATATATATATATATATATATATATATATATAAAGTGGTGTACTAAAAGCGAACTTTTAGGAAAAGTGAAACCTATTGTGAAGAGCATATAGCTCAATATCCAGGATAGAGCAGGTAGAATGAAGAAGAATGGAAAGGAATTAGAGAAGCAAAAGTCAAATCATAATTCAATTCAATTGCTCAGAGCAAGGTATATTCCGCAAAAAAGGCAATTTCCTTAAGCCAGGCTTTTCAAAGATCAAAATCTTATCATCAGAGGAAGTCGCTGGGATAGATAAGTTGGCAAAGGCCAAGATTTAAAATTTGAAAAAATAAAATAAAAGTTATAGGGGGAAGAAACACAGGGCAGAATTCTGACCGAATGCAAGCAAATGTCCGAT
This sequence comes from Sepiola atlantica, assembly GCA_963556195.1. Taxonomy (NCBI): domain Eukaryota; kingdom Metazoa; phylum Mollusca; class Cephalopoda; order Sepiida; family Sepiolidae; genus Sepiola; species Sepiola atlantica. Next base: position 70,859,381 of record OY744546.1, read on the forward strand.
TGCTAAAAAGTCCGGTGTCGAAAAGTCCAGCGGAGAGAATGAGATGTAGATAGGTAGGTCGTTAAAAGGCCCGAAAGGTTGTGAGAGAGGAAACAAAGTTAAATTCCAAGAAGCCACAACTTCAGGTGCGGCGAAAATAGAAAATTCAAAGGGTAAAATGTCCAATAAGTGCAGGCAGGTAGACTCAGAAGAGAGTGAGGTGGAAAATATTCGCCATTAACAATACTTCCTGGGCAAAGATGTCAGAGAAAATGCTTTAAAATGGGAAAAAATGTAGCGAGAATATTTTAAAGTTAGCCCGAAGCGAAAGCCGGCTTGAAAATGAGAAAAGGCATAAACTCCTGTGCGACCAGTATCCAGGGAGGGAATGAGTGAGGGGTGTGTAGGGGGAAAGAAGAACGGGTGCGAAGAAGGAAAAGGGGTGTGGAGAGTGAATGCGGTTAAAACTAAGAGTGTGATTGTGGGGGGTGAGTCGCATGAAAGTAGAAATTGGATGTTAGCGCGAATTTGGGTTCAACTAAAAAAGGAAAAGGATTGGGTAGGAGTAAGTCAACGAGTGCTGGGAGGGAGAGTTCAAATGCCAGAATGCGTCTATAAATAGAGTTCGGGGTTTAGTTGTTTTATCAGGAGACCTTACTTATAAACAATGAGGCAAAATATATTGAAGGGTAGAATTAGAGAAATAGTAAGAATAAAAATTAAAAATTGAAAGATTAAAAAAGTAAAAAAGTAAAATAAGAATAGAATTAAAATTAAAGATAAAAATAAAAATAAGAAAAATAAAAAATGAAAAAGAGATAATAAAATTAGTATTAGTTTTAAGCTCGCAAAGAAAATTATGGGTTGCCTGATAAGAAAATAATAATAGAATGAGGGAAAAAGTCGATAAAATTGGAACTCAAAAATGAGTATTAGAATGAGGGAAGAGTAAATTAGACCTCGAAAGGATATCCGGAATGGCAATCCCCAAGGTGGTTAAAGGTATGGGTTGAAATAAAATGAGCAGTTACGAGACGCTAGTGCTTTATGGAAGAGGGAGAATTAAACTTTGAAACAAAAAAATTTCCAAAAAAAAGGTATAAGGAGGTTGATTAAGAAAATTATTAATTAGGTTAATGATGGCAGAAAGAAGCAAGAGACATACGAAGTTAAAGTAGTGACAATAGATTAAACCAGAGTGAGAATGGAGATCGCAGTTAAAAGTAAATATTATGGGGGTTAAAAGATGTAGAGTGAGGGCGGGTTAGGGGTTGAACATGGTCTGAGAGAAGTGAGCGAAGGGCGAGGTAAACTAGGGGGGAATAATCGAGGCTATTAAAAGAGTAAGAAGAATTATTTAAAAGTAAAAGCAGGAGGGGGAAAAAATTTAGAGTGCAGAGAGAGAACAGTAAGGAGATCGATATCGGAGTGTGCAAAGGGGATTAAGAGTAGATAAGGCGAATCAACAAGTGAAAAAAGGGCTAGGGTATAATAAGAAAATGGTGGGTTAGTTATCAGGGTGAGAGGGAAGGATAGAATTTGGAAGTGTTGATGGGAAGCGGAAGAATGTATTAAAAGAAGTTAAAGGGGAAAGAAATGGAAGTCATATAAAAATTATACGGTTAAGGAGGTTAAGTAAAATGATTTAGGGGTTAGTGGGAGAAAGGTATTAAAGTTGAGGGAATTGTGAAGCTAACGGAGTTTATGGGAAATTTTTTAAGTTAAGAGGAGGCTAAAGGGATGAGGGGGATATATGCAGAGATTATAGAGCAACAGGAATTAGAACAATCTGAAAGGAGATTCGAGATGTAGGGAGGGAAAATCCGAGATGATGGGAGGGTATTTAATCAAATGGGGGAGGGGTATCTGGGGGATTACTATGGTTGCTATACTTGAATTTACGTTTATGCCTGCAACTAAGGAAAATTTAACTTGAATAAATTGCCTTTTTTGCGGAATATACCTTGCTCTGAGCAATTGAATTGAATTATGATTTGACTTTTGCTTCTCTAATTCCTTTCCATTCTTCTTCATTATATATATATATATATATATATATATATATATATATATATATATATATATATATATATATATATATAGTCAACCACTATCATATGACACTGACTTTTGTCATTCACTATCATACAACACTGACTGTGATATCTCAATGTAAACATTGTCAAGTGCCGGGAGCTTGAATAGCAATGAGCTATACCTTAAAGCTCTACCTAAGAAAGGGATGTTTATATAGTCATCCACATAAGACTGTTTCGCTGTATCACAGCTCTTCAGTGCGGCTAGACCAGATTGAAACTCGAGCGTCGAGCTGACAGTCGGCACTTCTACTTCTGCGCTGTCATACGACACTGACTGAATGTAAGTGATATCTCAATGTAAACATTGTCAAGTGCCGGAAGCTCGAATTAGTTTCACCCTAATTCGACAATAAATGGCTTAAACAGATTGACGAGACAAATTCTGCAAAATTCTGCTAAAGGCTTGCCTAATGTCTAAAGTCAAGGAAATTACCCGATGTTAAAAAATACTAAACTAAAAACATCCAAAAGTTGAGACTACAATGAAATAATAATAATAATACTAATACTATGAAATAATAATAATAATAATAATAATAATAATAATAATAATAATAATAATAATAATAATAATAATAACCTTGCCACCCAAATCCCAGAGAATACCAATTATCCTTACCAGCGAGAAATCAATGGTAAGCGGCTGTTGCGATACCGCATCGTTATCAAAAATAGGTGAAGAATACTGGAAATCTGGGGAGGCTTGTTGTCACTCAGACTCCAGGAAATACCACTGTTTGTTGTCAGTGAGCAACGACTGACGATGATCTGTGTGAGAACTCCTAGTGAGTACAAATAATAAACACAAGAAAGAAAGGGAAAAAGAGTGAAAAGCAAAGAGAGGGATATAGATAAACAGAAAATTATAGAAGTTGATGAGAGAGAGAGAAAGAGAGAGAGAGAGAGGGAGACAGATAGAGAGAGAGAAAGAGAGAGAGGAGAGAGAGAGGGAGAGAGAGAGAGAAAGAGAGGGAAGAGTGAGAGAGAGGGTAAAGATAAAAATATAGACATAGATAGAGAGAGATAAATATAAAGTTAAAAGCCGAGGGTATCTTGACGTGGCTGTAGGCGCAAATAAATAGGAAGTTGCGATGTTGTCGGGGGTTAGCTAAGAGGTGGTGTCGGCAAAGGTATATACGGGCAAGAGTGGCCAGAAACGACGGCCGGAAGATGGTGGATAATTTCACTCTAACATAATCGGTGCAAAACACGGAATGGGAGACACGCGCGAATCGAAATATGATCTGATTGGTGGACACGAGGGTGGGTGGAAATAACCAGGTACCGGCAGACGGGTGGAGAAGGGATCATCGGGCAGTGTAGTGCTGCAACGGATGGTGGCAGTGTCCGGCAAGCATCGATAGTCGCGGTAAGGAAATGAGTACGCCACTGGTGATAGGCTGAAACAATTACGAGAAAAAGAAAGCAATAGCGAAAAGGATGCCCCTCGGGGTAAGTAGCCAAGTCGCCTTACCCCGAATACCACCTCCGACCCGTCCTCCTTGCTTTTCAGAACCCTAACCTTAACCCTACCCATTGTCTTTCGATTCGCCGTTACAAAACTAGTTAAGGAGAGCGAGCACACGGCTCCTTACTACAACATAACCGTATTTTCTGCTTCCGCATCCTTGCGTACCGCTCTCCTCACTCTCCCCCCCCCCGCGTTCACAGGTTTGTAAAAGATGCTCACCGCCGTTCGTCTGTGGCTTGAAAGGCAATAGCTTTATTCTGCTTAGTGTGTTACTGCCAGTTTCACGCACTGCTCTAAGCTCTCTCACTCGTACAAGTGGGCATGTAATTGTTTTAAGATTCAGACATTCTATATGTATCTCTTTATTTACCTGTTTTTTCTTTCTCTTTAGCCAAACAAGTAGACACGCGTCTGCTTTTCTATGTTCGTTCTTTCCTTTCTTTGCTTTCTTTCTTGTCTTTCTTTCTTTCATTCGTTCTTTCTTTCTTTCTTTCTTTCTTTCTTGTCCTGTTCTTTCTTCTTTTCTCTATTTTTTTCTTTCTTTCTCTTTTGTTTTCATCGTATTTCTTTGTTCTCCCTTTCTGCCCTACTTTTTCTGTTCTTTCCTTTTTTCTTTTTTCTTTCTTTATTGCTTACTTTCTCTTTTATTTTCATGTTCTTTTTCTTTTCCTTTCTTGCCCTGTTATGTTCTCTTTCTTTCTTTCTTTCTTTCTTTCTTTCTTTCCTGCGTTCCATTTCTTTTACTATTCTTTCTTTCTCCTTATTGGCCTTTTACTTTCCCTGTGCTTCTTGCTTTCTTACACCCTGTTCTTTCTGTCTAACTTCCCTTTTTCTTGTCTAGTTCTTTCTTTCTTTCTTTTTTTCTTTCTTTTTCTTCTTCGTTCTTTTCTAGTTATATTATTTCTTTCTTTTCGATTTTGACCTTCAATCTTTCTTTCTTTCTGTTTTTTTCTTATTTCTTTTTTTCATTTTCTTTACCTATTTTTCACTTTTCTTTCGTTTTTTCTTTCTGGTTTTCAAAACTTCTTTCTTTCATTCATTAGTTCTTAGTTTGCTTTTCCTGTTCTTTCTAATTTCTCCATTTCTCTATTGCGTTTTTTAATTTCCCTATTCTTTCTTTTTCTCCTCATCCTTTCTCTTTCATTTTTCTTTCTTTACTTTTTTTCATAAAACGTAATTTAGTCATCAAATTTACTGCAAAAAATACTTGAAACAATAAAATAAAAGGACGAATCTTATTGTTTACTAATGAGTCACCGCTTATCAAGCTTCCTTTCCTTGCTGAAGGCCACTCGAGGATAAATATTAATGAGATTGTCAGTTGTCGATGAACAACTCCTTGATAGGGTTGAAAAAGATGGATGAAATTGATTATTTAAGACGACGATTCGACAAGAATTTGTTAACATTGGACTTTAAAACGACCATGTTGTAGTCAGCTGGGAAGCAGCCCCAAGGCATCTTATTAATCAGGTGGGAAGTTCTTGGGAATAAACTTTGTTCATGGAACTTGCGTTTAGTTTCAGGTACACAGATGAAGGAAGGAATTTATTGACAGTGGTTGCAGCTAGACGAGTTTTTGTTGTGAATGTTTTACAAGGAGGAACCATAGATAGGAGATCATTTGAGAACCTACCATGAAACTAACAATACCAACGTCTCTTTTGTGATAAAAAGTGATTGTAGGAGCGAGAAGTGATCATCCCCCGCTAGATTTCGAAGTCAATTTTGTACTATATAAATGCACGAAAGAGTACTTCGAACGGCACCTCCCCAGATGTGACAACACCGCCCCATCTTAAGACGTAGTTGACTCTTATACATACAGCGGAGTGGTATACTTTCTGGAGCGATAGAATGATCCAATTATTTTTTCAGCGACCGCTGCAAAGAATTTGATGTAACTCTTCCATTTCAGGTCTGGAGACAAGGTCAGTCCTACGAACGCATTTTAAAATGATTACTAAAACGATATTGAGTTAGGAATTTTAAAACGCAACATAACAATACACTAAACACGTGACACATCACCATAAAAAGCAACGTCAAACATAAAGATTGAAATCGACATTACACATTCGCTGGTAACTCGTCAAGATGCCACGTATAAAATAAGTGTAAATCTTAATGTTGTACAAAGTGCTCCTTTTAGTCGACTAACAGTAAAGGAGACTCCCCTGGCTTATTGGCTAGGGGAAAAGTGGGTATTCGTTTTGATACTATATTTTATCTTTTCTGTCATTGGTCAAACGTTTTCGATTCTTCGTCAAATTATCCTCAGGTCCTCAGGTGTCAAAAGCAAATGAAAAAAAAAAAAGCTGGAGAAAAGAAGAAAATTTTTTAAAAGACGGCGGAGAAACGCGCATAGAACGTTTTCCACATTGTTCCAGGAATTCGTTTACGATTTAAATTCAGCAACGCTGGATGGCATCACATAACAAAATCGCATTACGTTAAGCATTTTAAAATGTTCCCACTGGTTCCATATGTGATGTCGTTAATTTAAGGTTGTTGTGTTTTTATGTAGATAGCTTCTAGTATTTTTTATTATTTTAAATTCGTTTCGGTATGTATAATTTTTGTGTTATTAACTAGAATTTGTCTTACATCAGAGGGAAGGAAGTTATGTTTATATAAGAAAGAGTAAGGCAAATCAAATTACAGATACGTTTCTGCACCTTATCAAGAACCCTCAGATGGGACAGAGATTCCCCAGGCCAAATATGCCAACAGTACTCCATACATGGTCTGATTGTGGATTTGTAGAGATAGAGAATAGCCTCAGGTGTGAGAAAGTGTTTGGAGCGATAGAGAGAACCGACTTTACGAGAAGCGGAAAGAGCAATGGATCTAATGTATGAACTTCAAGAAAGATTTGATGAGAGAGAAAAACCAAGAAGTTTCGGAGTTGATTTCTCATCAAGAGCACAGCCATCCATGAGAATCTCAGGAAGAAATGGACACGCCTAGGATTGAAAGGCACGAGCTGAGACTTAACTAGATTAAATGAAACAAGCTATCTCGTACCCCAATCCACAACTGAACCCAAGTCAACTTCTAGATCAGCTGCATATTTCGACTGATCCGAGAGCGATGAACGAGAAGCAACACCAGAATAGAGAGTGGTATCATCAGCATACATGTTAATTTTATTATTGATGCAGAAAATCTATTTTTCCCATGAAACACTAAAACACAGGTCAAATAGTCAGATTAGCATATGTAGGTTTTGTTTGGAAAGCTATATTTGTCAATGAAATAGGGGAAATATTGATTTTCCTTGATGTTATAGTGATGGTCATTTACTCTATTTCGAGAGTAGATGGACTCTTCCATAGACTATGAATAGAATTACGAAGAAGTGTCGTGACACTCATGGCGGCAGTCATTTGCCGTTCTGTGTCGATATACATACCAGTCGAGGATCCGATCTCGACAATCAAACCGGTGGCGTTTTATCTGCCAAGCTGAGGCATTGTCCTTGATAGTTCTAGAAGGTGCACCCTCCCATGAAGTGATTCCCCTCTTTGGCGTGGAGTTAGTTTATTGCTTACTGCCTGAGGCGTCCCGACCGGAGAATGTCGACGAGGCTGCCCAGTCTATTTTCACGAAGCCAGAGTTCCCCTTTCTTTATGGTCATTGGCTTGATTCTCCCCCACCTTCCGGCCTTGTGTCGAATCTCCATGCGGTGAGAAGGAAGTTAATACCGTCATGGCGGCAGTCATTAGTGGCAGTCATAGCCACAGTATCGGACGCAGAATTTTGGTAACATACTATTCTGTACTTCTGTAAATACACTCTTGTATATATACCACCGTATTGTCTTAATTATTATCGGCCCTTCAAGGTCACAACATTGTATTATAAAAGTAAAGTCAGTTTTCTGTGCTATTTCATTCACACATTATAGCTTACGAACGAAAACCTACATATGCTAATCTGTTCCGCCAACAGCTTGTAAAAGAAAGGATTTCGAATTTGATCGTTTATTTAACCCACAGCGTAGATTGTTCTCATTACGCGTAAGTCATGACCGTGTAGAAGTGTTATATAATGTTATTCTTACTTATTATAACCTGGTTAGTATTTTAATAATGTCTCGTGCAATTTTATGAGTAGCACTGCTAATACCTGAGATTATGGGGCGCATTGGGATATTATTCTTGCGGGTTTTGGGTAGGCCATATAAAGTTGGAATAGTATATATATCAATATATGCTAACCAGGTTTTACTATCGTTTATTAGTTAATGATTTGTTAAATTTATCTATTTCTTTGTATATAAAGGTGGAATTAGTCTCTTCATAAATTTCTTGATCATATAGGAGTTCGAACATCTTTTCGTTGTATTTTTTTTTGTATATATACGTATGTTATGTATTTATCTGTGAGTCTATACATATCTGCATATTTCCTCTCTCTAGATAGATTAAAACCCTACCACTATATATATGTCCCAAAATTTACAGACTTTCCCGTCTTTTGTCACGTTTAGCATTTTTCGTTAGCTCTTGATAAAGCCCACGAAACAGTTGGGCGAAACGTTGAACTCACAGATCTTCCACTTTTTCCACTATTAATCGTATATATATATATATATATATATATATATATACAAAACCTTTGGGATAAAAGGATCCTAAAGTTAGGACAATCACCGCCAACAAAAATGCTGTTAAGGTAAAGAAATTTGGAAAAAGAATACTCAGGTACTCAGAAGTTGAAGTGTTGACGTTAAAAACCTGCATGTAATATTTGCATTATCGATTTTTTTTTTACCATCTGATAAAAAGAATTTTTCTTTGAAAATCCATGGGTTACAAGACTCCTGATGTTTTAATATATTTTGTATTTGTACAACTTTCATCTTTTCATTTATATATATAATTTGGATTTAAACCTGGAACGAGATATCATTTGCCTTATTTGGTCCTGGAAGTATATATATGAAAATGGCCAATTTCTCTCTTTTCAATCCCCTTTAAGTGCGTCTGGACTCACCTATATTTTGAGCACTTTCTCCACACTGCTCCCACACAAAGAGTTTTCTTCACATTCTACAATTCATTTGACTTCTTTTCAACGGAAATTTACCACCCGGACAATCTGCATATATTTTTCACGGAATTTTTCTTTTCATTCACTGCGTAAAAATTCCTTTAATAATAATTTTCATATTTTTCAAATATTTGAACTTTGGTTTTTTCGAAAGCCAACTTATCCATCTGTATTTCTCCTCTGATGATAACATTTCGATCTTTGAAAAGCCTTGGCTTAAGGAAAAAATAATAAACACTAGTTTATTACTGAATACACCTTGCATTGAACAATTGAAATTTGAAATAAATTTAGACAATCGTCGCATATTTATCACTCTTTTTCTCTTCTATCTCTCTCTCTCTCTCTCTCTCTCTCTCTCTCTCTCTCTCTCTATATATATATATATATATATATATATATATATATAAATATATCTGTATATATATATATATATATATATATATATATATATATATATCTGTATATATATATATAAATATATCTGTATATATATATATATATATATATATATATATATATATATATATATATATATATATATATATATATATATATATATATATATATATATGAAGGGTTATAACTAAAAGATAACTTTTAGAGAATTAGACCTATTGGGAGATGAGGAAAGCTCAATATACTGGATAGTTTTGGTTCGTTGCTTTTTGTCTTTGGATCTGTTTACTTGAAAACAGGAAGAAATGCGTTTTCTTAATATGGCTAATTTTGTCTGATCCCCCCTCTAAGGACTAAGGACTTGGGTGGAATCTTCGCTGTTTGATTTTCATGCAGATTCTTCTGGATTTACCAATTACATTTGAACCCCATACAACTTGGATCTCCGTGTTTGGTGACTTTCATTTACATTGAAACACACCCGTTTGAACTTTTAAAACCTTTTAAAAAGAACTTAAAAAAAACAAAAACTTTTACCAAATTTTGAATATTGACTGTTCTTATCTGTCAACTTATCAATCACTACTTCCTCTGATGATAAGATTTTAATCTTTGAAAAGCCGTGCTTAAGGAATGCAATTGAAAGAGAAGAAGAATAAATATTTGTATTTACTAAATGCTCCTTGTTCTGAACAACTGAAGATATTGATCTGTTTCCATTTACAGGTCTATTTTTCATTGACTCACCTTATATATATATATATATATATATATATATATATATATATATATATATATATATATATATACTAGATTACCGAAGTTAAGCGACGTTGAGCCTGGTCAGTACTAAAATGGGTTACAATTTCGGAATTCCACGTGCTGTATGTAGTCTCCGTTTATTTCGGCATTGTTTCCAGTCGTCCTGGACGTTTCCTTGCCATTGGAATCAGGCAGTGTCGACTCGGGAGAAGAAAAGTTTGGGATTGCGCAACCTTGACCTCACAGTTACACGTGCAGGCACTATTACAGAGGGTATCCATTGTTTTTTGACACTGAACGGAGGTCATATATAAATATATATATACATACATAGAGAGAGAGAGAGAGAGATCACATTTCTCTATTCTCTCTCTGTTTTCACGTATATATATATATATATATATATATATATATATATATATATATATATATGTATATAAACATATATATATGTGTGTATATGTATATGCATATACATACACACATACATATATATATATATATATATATATATATATATATATATATATATATATATATATATATATGCTCCCT
>OY744546.1:70874703-70882203 GCA_963556195.1 Sepiola atlantica
TTTGTCGCAAAGTTACTTCAAATATTTAATTTCAAAGATATTGTGCTTCCGGTCATGCTCTTCCGGTATAGTCCATGTTTTACTTGCATGTGCAGTAAAATAATAGAAACTACAAATGCAACACTGGAGACGTTCATTTCCCCTCCTGCTGCATATCTCTTCTTTTAGACGTCCAAATGCAGAAGTTGCTATTCCTAGTCTTAACCCTAACCCTAACCCTAACCCTGCTTCATATCTCTTCTTTTAGACGTCCAAATGCAGAAGTTGCTATTCCTAGTCTTAACCCTAACCCTAAACCTAACCCTGCTTCATATCTCTTCTTTTAGACGTCCAAATGCAGAAGTTGCTATTCCTAGTCTTAATCCTAACCCTAACCCTAACCCTCCTCCATATCTCTTCTTTTAGACGTTCAAATGCAGAAATTGCTATTCCTAGTCTTAACCCTAACCCTAACCCTGCTTCATATCTCTTCTTTTAGACGTCCAAATGCAGAAGTTGCTATTCCTAGTCTTAACCTAACCCCTAACCCTAACCCTCCTCCATATCTCTTCTTTTAGACGTCCAAATGCAGAAGTTGCTATTCCTAGTCTTAACCCTAACCCTAACCCTGCTCCATATCTCTTCTTTTAGACGTCCAAATGCAGAAGTTGCTATTCCTAGTCTTAACCCTAACCCTAACCCTAACCGTAACCCTGCTCCATATCTCTTTTTTTGGTCGTCCAAATGCAGAAGTTACAATTCCTAATTTTCTACTAATGTCTACTAATATCAGATGAGTATCCTGGAACCTCTAAACCAAGAAACAGAAAATCTTCGTTTTTTTTCAACCGTTTTGGTTGTCTATTGAGAAATTATCTCCAGAAGAGGAAACTATTTTGCATTTCGATGAGTTCACTTTTATCTTCAACTTCTCGCAAGAGGATTCAAAGCTCAGAAGTAGTTTCACCGTATCAAAGACGACGGCATCGCGAGTGGGGTCACTAGCATAACGAATATTAGTAGATAAAATTGCTGATCACCAATTGCAGACTTTCCAGTTATTTCATCACAAATTCATAGAAAACGTTGAAGAGGGCAGAAAATAAGAGACAACTCTGGCGTATCCTTACAGTTACTTCAAATCAATTTGTGATGTGTTCGTTAGGGTTAGAGTTAGGGTTAGAGTTAGAGTTAGGGTTAGGGTTAGGGTTAGGGTTAGGGTTAGAGTTAGGGTTAGAGTTAGGGTTAGGGTTAGGGTTAGGGTTAGGGTTAGAGTTAGGGTTAGGGTTAGGGTTAGAATTAGGGTTAGGGTTAGGGTTACGGGTACGGTTAGGGTGTCTATGTATAAATTGTCAACAATGTTTACGATTTTGCTATTAACTTCAATCGCCCATAGAATTTTCCATAGAATTTTCCATAGAATTTTCCATAGAACTTTTCGCCACACTGTATTAGAAGCCGCCTTGAAGTTCAAGTGAAGTACAACATTACTTTCTTATTTTATACGCCTTAGCATCACATATACCTGCCTTGGTCATGTTTTACTGCTGTGAACATACCCTGAGACCAGAACCATTGCCCTTGTACTTTCAATATTTAGAGATTTTCTGTGGAACCCCCCTGAGGGATACCAGCATCACTATGGCAGTTAAACCGCCTTGCGTATACCAACAAACACCTCACCACCAAAAGCAATTGACAACACATTCGTCGGCAAAACGAACAATTTTGTTTAATATATCGTACTTCTACACAGTGATCTAATGTCTGTAACTTTATTCCATAATATATTTCGAGGTAAGATCTCTTTATCAAATATTGGAGGTTTCAAATCTCCTGAAATATACGGTCCGAAAACCGATTAAAAAAACTTTCTTTTTCATGAAACTGTTTTTAATTTTTTTTTGATCGTTTGAGTTTCATGTTTTGGCTTGTATCACCTAATATCGTCGTTGACGATCCTGATATTTATCGGAAGATTCTTTACGTGGATTTTTACTTGGGTGTGGTAGAGTTTTCATCCGGAAACTATCTTTGAAGACGGGTGATGTTCATATGATGACTTGGATTTGTTCAAGTATGCTGTGAATTTTTTTCCAGAAAGATGTGTAAGATTTTTTTGCTCCAAAATTAACAGTAAATAACAGTGTGATATAACTCTATTTGTATAATTTTGGTTATTCGGACTACATTTTCATCTTGATTATTATCATGATCACAACGTTTCGGCCGCTTTAACCTCCGCCCCTCTTCTTTGACGACGGGGATGTTTATATGACAACTTAAAGTATGCTGTTAATTTAAGATTTTTTTGCTCCAAAATAAACATAGAATCACAGTATATATAACTCTGATATATATATATATATATATATTTGTATGATTTTGGTTATTCGGACTACATTCCTCATATTGAGTATTATCATCACAACGTTTCGACCGCTGTAACCTCCGACCTTCTTCAGGCGTATCTCTGATAAGAATTATAAAAATTATCAATTCTCATCTAAACAATTTAGAAATATAAATATAGTTATGTATTTTGTTGTTGTTTACTGGCGATAGCAGCGTTTTGTATGTTTTAGTCTCACTTACCTAAGCGTTATATATATATATATATATATATATATATATATATATATATATATATATATATATATATATATATATAGTGTTATAATGAAATAAATTCCAGAAGGAAATCCGGGTATGAGAGCTCAATGTAATAAACAGAGCAAGAATACAAAAAAAAAAATATTTTATATATATTTTATATATATATATATATATATATATATATATATATATATATATATATATATATAACATGATAAATATTTTGAAATATTGTCTATATACAAATGTACTTCATTCATTTTCCTGAGATCATCAGTGTTGACGATGATTGTCTTTCCGGTCGCGCAATTCCAATCTCCAAGACACTATTTAACTTTTTCAGTCTGAGCTCCTATATAAATGCGGCCAACTCAAAACTCATAGAAGAACAAGAGAATTAAACTCTATTTATATCTTTACAAGCGGACATATCTAGCAAGCTGTCATAACAGTGTTCAACAATCAGACGAGACATCGCATTTCACATTAATTTTGACAGCCGCCTGTTTTCAAATCTCTTAAAGGGTTTATCCTTGCATTATAATAATTTTGATTCTTATCCACATGTTTCATCCTTTTCCTGGAATCATCAGTGTGATGTAAGATGAAAAAAGGAAAACCGAAAATTGATCAACGTTTCGTCTTTATTTCTAGACTTTCTCAAAATGACTGATTTGAAGAAAAACATAGAATACATCTTGTAAAAGTCTTGAAATATAGACGAATCGTTTATGAATATTTATTTAAACAATTTTCGGTTTCCCCATTTTAATTTTTCCATTATAATGGATTATTATTTCCATAATTATCATTATATATATATATATATATATATATATATATATATATATATATATATATATATATATATATATATATATGTATATATATATATATATAATAAGGTCATGTAGTTTGCTTGAAACATTGTGAGATCGATGACAACAACAAAGTGATTGAACATAATCAACGCTTAAGGCCACACGAATTTCAGGAGATTTGAAACCCCCAAGATTTGATAAAGAGATCTTACCTCGAAATATATTATGGACTAAAGTTACAGACATTAGATCATTGTGTAGAAGTACGATATATTAAACAAAACACTTCGGTTTTGCCTTTCTTCTCAGCACCGGCATATTTCCACTTCTTGCATTGTGATAGTCTTCCATGAGCCTCTCTATAAATGACCTCTCTCTATAAATGACCTCTCTATATAAATGACCTCTCTATATAAATGAATATACGTTTTTAAGAGTTATTAGCGTAAATAAAGAGATATCAAGAGAAGATATGAATGTCTCGGAAAATGGCGAATGGTAAAAAAGAGGGAACAAAATTGGCATGATAAATGAACCGAGTTAGACGAAATTGGAGGGCGAAGGTGACACAAAAAAAAACGAAAGCGAGAGCAGATGACAGAGGGAGAAACAGAGACAGTGAAAGATAGACATAGATAGATTCATATGTATATATATATATACATATATATATATATATATATATATATATATATATATATATATATATATATATATATATATATATATATATATATATATATATATATAGAGAGAGAGAGAGAGAGAGAGAGAGAGAGGGGGGGAGGGAACATCATTATTCACCAAGCTCAAACGGTGTGGCGCGCAGTTTCGAAACTGTAACCACATTTTAACGTTTACGGCTCGCTAAGATTTTCAGTTCCGATTCGTTCATTTCAATTTTCCACATGTCTGGATTAATTCTGTTCTAAATTGAAACCATTTTCCAGAAGTTGACATATTTTTATATCCCTTGTTTCATTGGCCACTTCCACCCGAACCACCACCACCACTACCACCACCATCATCATCATCATCATCATGATTATTATTATTATTATTATTATTATTATTATTATTATTATTATTATTATTATTATTATTATTATTATTATTATTATTATTATTATTATTATTATTATATAGAAATGTTATTATTATTATTATTATTATTATTATTATTATTATTATATAGAAATGTTATTATTATTATTATTATTATTATTATTATTATTATTATTATTATTATTATTATTATTATATAGAAATGTTATTATTATTATTATTATTATTATTATTATTTTTAAAATTTTGTTTCATGTTGTTATTGTTATGCTCTATTATTATTATTATTATTATTATTATTATTGTTATTATTATTGTTTTTGTTGTTATTATTGTTATTATTATTGTTATTATTATTGTTATTATTATTGTTAATATTATTATTATTGTTGTTATTATTATTATTATTATTATTATTATTATTATAACTATTATTATTATCATTATTAGAAAATGTATGCTCCTTCCGGTCGCATATTTTTGCTAGTTGTTTTATTTAATTGCTCAGTAAAATGTGTTTGTTTGTTTTTTACAAAAAAAGTAAATGAAAACCACCCCATTCTTTATTTTAATAAAGAAAACACGGAATAATAAAAACATAGTTTTTAAACAAAATTTACTCTTTACGGCGTAAAATGAAAAACAAAAAATCCTAAACTCACTAAAGGCCGTAAAAGGATAATAATATTTTAAGGTTTTCAAATCGAAAAAAAAGGTGTACCTAAAATAAAATCAACAATTAAAAAATAAAATACAGTGAACACGATTCTAAATTCAGTTATTTAATTGTTCAGTGAAATATGTTTGTTTCTTACAAAAAATAGTAATTTTTAAATCAATTATTTTTTTAAATTAAACAATTTGATTCAATAAATTTGATTCAATAAATTCTAAAAAAACAAACAAACCCAAAACGTTTTAATAAAAACATCAAAAGAAATATATCATTTTTGAGCGACTCGTAGGATAAATCTCAGAGAATGTGTTGTTTATATGTTATTAATCAAATAACGCGCCCGTCTTGTGTCCATCTCTCTCTTTTCTCTCTTTTTTCTCTCTCTCTTTCTCTCTCTCTTTCTTGAAATAGAACTTTCTGTGCGTTCGAAATAGAACGTTGTACTTATTAATCAGAGGACGGGTAACCTAATGTTGGAGTGGACGCCGGCTGTTCCATCATATTCAATTACAATCTAATTTAATTACATAACTTAATTATATAGATATAAAAAACAATGTTTTTAATTAATTCTATTTATAATTTTTATTAAGATTATTGATAGCGAGGAAAATATTTTAAATACAATCATGAGTGTATATTTGCGAATACTAATTTATTAGAAGCTTTAAAAAATAATTATGTAAATTTGAAAGACGCGTGATGTTTCGAGAAGTTTTGGAATGGGTATATATAGGAGCTAATAAGTAGATGTAAAAAGAGAGCGATCAAAACTAATAATATAGTCTAGGTTTCAGACAGACAGATACATAATCTCCATTATTAATAGATTGTTGCTGTTATTATTATTAGTAGTACTATGATTATTATTATTATAGTTATTATTATTAATATTATTATTATTACTATTAGTATTATTGTTGTTGTTGTAGTAGCAATAGTAGTAATACTAAACTACTACTACTACTACTACTACTACTACTACTACTACTACTAATAATAATAATAATATACCAACACACACAATAGGAATTCGTTACACAAGTCATTATCTGTGATTCCTCACTGACAATAAACAGTGGTGTTCCCTGGGTCAGAATGACAATAAGTCTCCCATGATTTACAGCACTCTCCACCCCATTCGATAACTTTATTGAATCATTTGGTGTTATCGCAACAGCCGTCCACTATTGATTTCTTGCTAGCAACACACGTTGGTCTTCTCTGGAATTTGAAGGTTCCAGTGCTATCACACCCTCCCAGTGGAGGTCTGATTTGTGCTCTCCCATCTTGGTCTTTTCATCCTCCTTGACCTTTCACGGCGATTTTGTGTGGTATCTACCGAGGCTGGTGCCACCGAATGTGTTTTTTTTCTCTCTTTCCATTTATCTATGGCTGGAAAACGTTTGTTGGTTATATGGGTTGGTTTCCGCATTCAAGGAATTTCTTTAACATTTCAGCTGTTTTCATCATTTCCGTTCGTTTTATAGTCTCAATCTTCCCATTGATTCTAATTTCTCCTTGACTTAAGATTTCAGTTGTTTTTATCATTGCCTTCTGTTGTACAGTCTCAGTTCTCCCATTGATTCCAATTTCTGTTTTTTTTCCAGGGTTTTTTGGACTGTTCTCAGTACTCTTACGATTCTTATTGACTTTCTTTATGTTCCATATCCGTTTCAGTTCTGTGGAAAGTTCCGTATATTTGGTTTGTTTTTCTGTCGTCTTGATCTTTAGCCCATGGTCTGTGGAGACGGCAAAATCTACGATTTGGCGTTTTTTATTATTATTATGACATCCGGTCTTCTTGCTTGGATGAGTTTATCTGTTTCTACCTCCATGTCATAGATGGTTTTAGTGATTTTCTTTTTGCAATACTGTCTCGGTTTTGTGTCTGCACAAATTGTCTGCATGTTCAAAATGCAGTATTTTACCAGTGTACTGCCTTCCCCACATCTGTTGTCGTATATGTTTTTGTATTCTTTCCAGGCTAGTTTTCTGCATTCACTTATGATGTGATTTACCGTTTCGAGTCATCATTTACTGTTTTCTTCCGTCTATTTTAGTTTTGATAAAATTAATTCTAATCTCATTTTTGTGCAGCTGTCAGTGGCGATCCCATTTCTCTGTTTAGGTGTCTTTTTCGTAGTCATACCCCCAAACTCCAGTATTCCCCGTTTTTATTCGTGTTCTGTGCAGCTGTCAGTAGATATCCCGTTTCTCTGTTCAGGTGTCCTTTTCTTAGCTATTCCCAGGAATGTTTGTTAGTCTATTCTCTGGTAATACTTAGGAATTGTCCATGTAGCTGTCTTCTCACTTTTCTTTTCTTATCTTTACGTTTCTCGT
>OY744546.1:70887203-70912203 GCA_963556195.1 Sepiola atlantica
TTAATTATCATTTCTAGGTTTTCGCAGCAGCTGTAGGATAGTTTTAGGTTATTTTTATTGAATATTTTATGCAGGAGATTGGTCACTCAACCAACCTATAACTATATGAGTTAGCCCTATAATTCGAATAACCCTAACCCTAACACTAACCCTACCACTCAAGCAGCCTATAACTATATGAGTAAGCCCTTACATAGGTAAGAATTCTTTTTGGAACAAATCTGAGAGTATCAACTAATAGACTAAACAAATAGGAGTCAAAATAAATTATTGACTTGAGTGGATTGAAAATGCACTATAGAACAATATAGCTGTAGAAAAATAAAGGTTTACTCAAAATATCGACATTGAACAAAACCTCCACTCGTGCCGATATCAATATCAGCTTAATCGTTGATTATTTTTTTATTTCATAAGGTGATATCATGTATCAGTATTTACCTCAACCATGCTAAATACGTGAGTACAACTTAGTAGCAAAGTATGAAAATATATTTATAGCAATTAAGCTACACAAAGACGTCTGCGTTTCATCCCCAGGCGTGAAAATATATTTATGCCAACTAAGCTACACGGAGGCGGCCGCGTTTCGTCCACACAGGGAATCGTCAGACCAAGCAATTACCTGCGGGGATGAAACACGGACACCCTTGTATAGCTTAATTTGCATAAATAAATTTTTATTCTTTACTATATATATGTATATATATATATATATATATATATATATATATATATATATATATATATATATATATATATATATATATATATATACAATCATATTGTAATAACATCAGTATCAATTATTCGAACACCACATTATAATCCTATATGTATTATTGATTCGAACATCACATTATAATCACACCAGTATCAATTATTCGAAAACCATATCATAATCAGATCGATATAAATTATTCGAACATCACATTTTAATCATATATGTATATTAATTTGAACATCACATAATCACACCAGTATCAATTATTCGAAAACCATAGCATAATCAGATCGATATAAATTATTCGAACATTACATTCTAATCCTTCCATTATAATTACATCAGTATTAATTATTCGAACACCAAAGTATTAAAACATTAGTATCAATTATTTTAATATGACATTATTATCACATCAGTATCTATTATCCAGATACTAATATATAGTATACATTTTTATTTATACAATCACTTTTGGTTACATATGTTGTGCATACATGTTTCAGCTGTGCCCTCTTATATATATATATACGCCCCCTTTACTAAAGGTTGGGCACTCTGGTTAGTTTAATAACAAGCAGTGCAAATAGCTTCATGCAAGATCCAAACATAGTTTGTTGATCACTTTCACCGCTCGTGTAAATTAGCCGCCGACTCGCTATTTACAAAGTTAAATTCCTCTTTAATTATTAGCTAATTCCCTATGGCCGCGGGGTTAACGCTCTTGACTACGAATCAGTGGCGATTTGTGATCGGAGTTCGAGACCGCCGACCGTTGAGAATTAACATTAGCATGAAACATCGATGTCTGTAGGTAATAAATAATTAATGTTTATTTATATATATATATATATATATATATATGAAGGGTAAAAATGTACGATAAATCATAAAAATGAAATGCTGTGAAAGACAAGATGTGTGAACAAAGACAAACGAAAAAAAATTTAAATACAGGAAAACATAATCAAAGAAAACATGAGATTTTACCGGTTTCGTTCGGATCAACGAAACCGGGAAAATCTTTCGTTTTCTTTGATAATTTTTTCCTGTATTTAAATTTGTTTTTTTGTTTGTCTTTTTTCACACACACACACACACACACACACACACACACACACACATATATATATATATATATATATATATATATAGAAAAAAAGGTTAGTGCAGTATTAGTGCAGTTCCAACGAGAGAAAAGTATATATGTAAAGGAGTAAGGCTACCAACATTTGTAGAATGTTTTTTTTAACATTTATTTATTATTTTGTTATTTTATCATTTTATAATTTTATATAACGCGTTTCAAGCGGTTGTCCGCTCTCATGAGATATGTAAATTTATATATCTGATCAAAGCAGACCACCGCTTGAAACGCGTTATATAAAATTATAAAATAATAAAATAACAAAATAATAAATAAATGTTGAAAAAAACTTCTTACAAATGTTGGTAGCCTTACTCCTTTGCATATATATATATATATATATATATATATATATATATATATATATATATATATATATATTAATCTGCATTTTATAACATTGAAATTGTATAAGATTATATTGAATATAGCATAGCGCTGGCCTTACACCATTGGGTTATTATTGTTACTTTATGTTATAAAATTTATATTTGAATATATTTAAACTATTTTAAATATAAATAAAAAATACACACACACACACACACATATATATATATATATATATTATTTTTATAATAAATATTTTGAATATGCACATACATTTATGTTTCATCTTCGATATATTTAAATCAATTCTTACATACCGATACATATGTGTACATCTACACACACGTACAGGCACCAGCAAGCGCATACACATATCGGCATATATACATCGTACGGATGTAGTTTCCATCGAGTGGGAGTTAGGCTAAGAACAAATATTTATAAATTTAAACGAAACCAACTTCAGGTAAAGAGAGGTAACGTAAGGATATTCCATTGAAAGTTTAAATGTCAGCACATACGCACGCACACCTACACCCATATACGCCCACACGCACACACGCACACACGCACACACACACACACATACGCACGTACGCACGTACGCACGTACGCACGCACGCACGCACGCACACACACGCACCCACACATACCCCCACATACGCACACACCCACGTACGCACACACGCACACCCACATACACACATACGCACGCACACACATACACACATACGCACACACACACACATACGCACCCACGCACACACACACACACGCACACACGCACCCACGCACCCACGCACTTACGCACACGCACATACACACATACACACATACACACACACATACGCATACACATACACACGCACACCCACATACACACCCATATGCACGCACACCCCCATACACACATACGCATACACATACACACGCACACCCACATACACACCCATATGCACGCACACCCCCATACACACATATGCACACACATACCCACATACACAAACACACACACCCACATACGCACGCCGCACACCTTCCCCCCCCCCACACCCCCCCACATCCACACACACACACACGTCTATCTGAGCTCATCTCTGCGGCTACTCGCAACTTGCGTTCCTGTACGCAAAACTAAATCCACAAACGTATATAAACGTATTTGTGTGGTATATATGAACGGCTAGTGAAAAAAGTTCGGCGCCCAATTATATATTATGTGGGTATGTTAACGTGTGCCCGCTTGTGTGTATGTATATATGTAATTAGGCACCGAATTTTTACATCCACTGTTCATGTTATCATTCAAATACATACATATATGGTGGGCATTTTTTAGCATTTCTCCTAGATCTGGAAGGTTATTGTCAAGGCAGTTTTCAAAAACTAGATCTGTTAAATAGTTTAGTTTTTTTTTACTCACAGAGTAATATGTTTTTGGAATAAGTTGCCAGATCGGATTAAGAACAGCAATAGCGTGGATCAGTTTAAGATGAGGTTGGATGAATTCAGAGAAAATGGTAGGAGGGAGAAATTGAGGGGACACTTTTGGGAGTTATCAAATGAAATATTTAACAGAATTTGATCTGGATATCGATACTGTACTAGGAGTTTTTTTCTTCTTTTTTTTACAGTTGCATTGAGAAGATAGTTAAAGGGGAGATGCCGAAGGAGGCATAACAAACAATACATACATACATACATACATACATACATACATACATACATGCATACATATATACATATAAACTATAGTCATCCATAGATAGCTGTTTTATCGTCAACGACTCATCGGTGTGGCTAGACGTAGCGGATGCATTGACGACGAGATTCGATATAATCTATAGTTTTAATAAAAGAAAACATACCAATATTAAAAAGTAGACATTTATGACATTAATTAAGTAATATTAAACATAATATAACAATTAATTTGTTATATTATTTTTAGCTTATTTAATAATCTAAATGTGAAAGCTTATTTTTTCATCTATCCTAACTATGTTAACATTAAAACTGTTTATGCCTATTTAATTCTATGATACAATATTAGATTTTGAAATGCCGTATATATAGTAATCTGCAAACATCCACTATCAGCTTTGGGTTTTCCTAATTTGCATATTAATTTCATAAACAGCTTCTAATAAATTAAGATTCTGTAATATATATTATTTAATTTGCATTGTCATATTTTCTTATATCTACGCAATAATTTCGTCGATAGTACAACGTCTGATGTCACTGATATGCTGAGAACAGATACTACACTTTGAATTATTTATTTGCAGAAAATATTAAAAATTTACATTTAAAACAAATTAGGCACAAGGCCATCAAAAGTGAGGAGAATGGACGTCGTTTATCATTCTTGGTCTGAACTGATAAAAATGTTTATCCTACTCTTAACTAACCCTAACCCTAACCCTAAACCTAACCCTCTCAGTCACCACAATACCACATTTACACTAACTGACCATCCTACTTAAGATAACCCAACATTTATTGGACATTTTATTTTTTTACAAATATGAATATATTTATATACAAAGATTTAATCGGAACAGATACTACACTTTGATCTTAGCCAAAATGCCAAGGCACCAGAAAAAATAATGTTTTTAAGACAAGGCATTTTTAAACTAATGAAAAAACAACAACCCTGATTTAATGTATTATTGTGTTATCTTTTAATGGGGGTGGTTAGTGTAGTATCGCTTCTGTTGTCATAAGATTATCCTCCAAGGAATTACCTCCTCCGTTTTTATGAGGGTGAGGTTAATTCTCCCAGGTATTACATCCTCCTTATGGAGGAGTCGATAATGTAATATCTGTTCTGTTGTCAGGAGACCATACTCACAGGCATTACCATCACTTTTTATGGCAGGATGCTCCCAGGTATTACCTCCTCTATTTGTTTTTGATAGGGGGGGGGGGGGAGTGTACTATTTAATCCGTTGTCATGATATCCTCTAAATCATTACCTTCCTCTTTTTGGGAGTCGGTGTAGTATTTATTCGTTCACCATCATATGGTTAGCAAAAATATGCGCCCGGAGGGAGCATATTTTTGCTAACCATATGATAAAAATAGAATTATATTATTTATTGAATATAAGAAGTACTTAAAAAGTGAATTGATTATTCTAGCGTTAAATTTAAGAAATTATTAATATGTTAAAAGCAATTCATTTTTGTGTTTAATATATGAAATACAAACTATGAAAAAAACAACAAACCCCGATTAGTTTCTAATGTCTATTCATAAAATGATCTCATTTATGTGCGTATATGTTTATTGGTGAGGAGGTTAGATACTAGGTCAGGTGGGGCTTTGAAAAGCCAGCGCACTAGGAGAAGTACACGACGAGGCTGCTCATGCATTTTTTGTAAGCATGAGCAGTCCCGTCGGCATTCCCCGGTAGTGGCGTCTCAGGCGATTTGCAATAAACTAACCAATTCTCGGAGAGAAGGTAGAGCCTGGGAGGGTGGACCTCCTGAGACTGAACAGAACCATACCTCAGCCCGATAGCAACAAGGTCACTATCGGACTGATTGTCGAGGACGTATTCTCGACTGGCACGAAAAACACTTACTCAATCTGTGAATGTGTGTGTGTGTGTATGTGTATGTGTGTGTGTGTTTGTGTATGTGTATGTGAATGTGTGTGTATGTGAATGTGTGTGTGTGTGTGTATGTGTATGTGTAAATACGAATGAGGCTGATTATTAAAATATTGAATAAATTAAAAAAAATCGATCAATTAATCAATAATGCATTTATTAAAAATAGTTATTTAAAAAAGAAATGTAAAAAAAAAAATAATAATTAAGATTCAAAATTCTAGTAAAAATAATAATTTGGGAAATATCGACCAGGATAGGTGCAAAGTGTAATATCTCACCTGATACTACATTTCATCTTTTCTGTCTTCGGTCAGTGAAAGAGAAATCCTTCTAGACTGAGGCAATTTTAATTTTTTTGTCCCAATCCAGAGTGCCGTTTTTTTGGGAACTGTATTTTCTCCCCACATTAAAAACTGACCCTGTGTCTAACTCTTGCCTTGTTAGGAGGCAAGTCAATAGGGACCAGCGCGCACTTGACTTTTAGCTTTTTATCTTCCAAATAAATAAATGCGAGAGTTGGGCCCATTTCTCGCACTCACCGTAAAGTCAAAACCCCTTATTTCAAGCTTCGGAATCTTTTTAGATGAGGGTTGATAATTCGTAGAATTTGGTATATTCGGACTACTGTTCTCATCCGGGGTGTTTTTATCATAACGTTTCGGCCGATGTAACCCCCGACCTTCTTCAGATGTACCTTGTCGAACTCGGGAATCTGGACGGAATTTCGAACGGAACCCTTTATTTAATCCACGGGGGTAGCATGCTCTTGTTCCGTCAGCCATGACTGGAAGTAATTCGCAGTCATGGCAGATGGAACGAGAGCGTTCGAAATTCCGTCCAAATTCCCGAGTTCGACAAAGTACACCTGAAGAAGGTCGGAGGTTACATCGACCGAAACATTGTGATAAAAACACCCAAGATGAGAACAGTAGTCTGAAGATTTTTGGTTTTTCGACGTGGTTGTTTATACGTCTGAGGAGACCTAATTAAGGGGTCGAAATAATTTATAATGTATACAACCTTAATGTGTGTATAGTTTTTTCCTTTTTATAATTCTGTTTTGCTCTGTTTAAATTACATTGAGCTCTGTTATTCAGATTCTCAACACAAAATTGAAATCTACACACACACTATATATATATATATATATATATATATATATATATATATATATATATATATATATATATATATAATCCGGGTATGTTATATATCCACAGGGTATAAATCCAGGGGAGTTGAACCGGGTTTATGAGAGTGCTCAATAAAAATATAGAGCAAAAATATAAAAATATATGATAATTTATTTCATTTTGACAAAAAAATTGATTTTGTTTCACAAGAGCGATTTGAGGCGCTCCCGATCGTCAGGTCTTGAAATAACATTGTAATGTTATTTCAAGACCTGACGATCGCGAGCGCCTCAAATCGCTCTTGTGAAACAAAATCAATTTTGTAGTCAAAATAAAATAAATTATCATATATATATATATATATATATATATGAGAAATGAAAAAGGAAAAAACAAGACATTTTTTTTATATATTCATCAACGTTTCGTCTTTATTGTAAGACTTCCTCAGGATGATAATTTGAAGAAAAATGTCATGCAAGTACATCGAAATTTTGGGTTGACATGATGGAGTGATAAAGGAAAAGTAATAGCCGTGGCTACTGTGAACGCTGGAGGAGAGTCCAAGCTGCGACAAGTCTTACAATAAAGACGAAACGTTGATGAATATATAAAAAAAGTATCTCTTGTTTTTTTTCCTTTTTCATTTCCCATTACGTCGGATTACTCTCATCCTTCCTTTCTCATATATATATATATATATATATATATATATATATATATATATATATATATATATATATATATATATATATATATATATATATATATATAAATTAAATGTTTTGGAATTTTTTAGATGAGAATTTATAATTGGCATTATTTGAATTATTCGGACTACTGTTCTCATCTTGGATGTTATTCTCAAAACGTTTCGGCCGATGTAACACCCGACCTTATTCAGGTGCTTCTTGTCGGATTCGGGAAGCTTTAAGTCGAACGCGGGAATCTGTCTCGTTCCGCCAGTCACGACCGGGTAGTACCCTTAAGTAATTCGCAAGGACCTGTGGCGCAACGGATATACGTACTAAGTGATAATGAGTTCTAAGTGACTGTCTTCTGGAGGTTAAAGGTTCGGACGATACAAAATTACGAATTACTTAAGACTCAGTCATGGCTGACGGGACGAGAGCAATCCACCCCGTGGATTAAATAAATGGTTTCGTTCGAAATTCCCTAGAGATGAGGACAGTAGTCCGAATAATCTAAATAATACAAATGATAAATAAATTAACCTTTAATTACTGAAGACGAGGTGCATTATGGGAATGATTATCTATATAACAACACGCAAAGGAATTTTATATTCGTACGTACGTTACTACCTTCCACATGCATTAAAAGAAATGAGATCGTCTGATTAGCAAATATGCTGATGTCGCTAAGGTAAAAATTCCGACTTTACCTCTTTTACAATGAATTGTTCCGAAATCAAATGATGTCATTCCGTCAACAAAAATAGTACAATTTTAAATAAATACGTTAGAAAAAGTGACATTCGTTTTTATTGATTTGAAGAATATTTAGTTGACAATTATTTTTACGGTAAGCAGACAGAGACTATTTATTGTTAAAAAAAATTGAATTGCTACAATTTTAAATAAATACGTTAGAAAAAGTGACATTCGTTTTTATTGATTTGAAGAATATTTAGTTGGCAATTATTATTACGGTAAGCAGACAAAGACTATTTATTGTTAAAAAAAATTGAATTGCTACAATTTTAAATAAATACGTTAGAAAAAGTGACATTCGTTTTTATTGATTTGAAGAATATTTAGTTGGCAATTATTATTACGGTAAGCAGACAAAGACTATTTATTGTTAAAAAAAATTGAATTGCTACAATTTTAAATAAATACGTTAGAAAAAGTGACATTCGTTTTTATTGATTTGAAGAATATTTAGTTGACAATTATTTTTACGGTAAGCAGACAGAGACTATTTATTGTTAAAAAAAATTGAATTGCTACAATTTTAAATAAATTCGTTAGAAAAAGTGACATTCGTTTTTATTGATTTGAAGAATATTTAGTTGACAATTATTTTTACGGTAAGCAGACAGAGACTATTTATTGTTAAAAAAAATTGAATTGCTACAATTTTAAATAAATTCGTTAGAAAAAGTGACATTCGTTTTTATTGATTTGAAGAATATTTAGTTGACAATTATTTTTACGGTAAGCAGACAGAGACTATTTATTGTTAAAAAAAATTGAATTGCTACAATTTTAAATAAATACGTAAGAAAAAGTGACATTCTTTTTCATTGATTTGAAGAATATTTAGTTGACAATTATTTTTACGGTAAGCAGACAGAGACTATTTATTGTTAAAAAAAATTGAATTGCTACAATTTTAAATAAATTCGTTAGAAAAAGTGACATTCGTTTTTATTGATTTGAAGAATATTTAGTTGACAATTATTTTTACGGTAAGCAGACAGAGACTATTTATTGTTAAAAAAAATTGAATTGCTACAATTTTAAATAAATTCGTTAGAAAAAGTGACATTCGTTTTTATTGATTTGAAGAATATTTAGTTGACAATTATTTTTACGGTAAGCAGACAGAGACTATTTATTGTTAAAAAAAATTGAATTGCTACAATTTTAAATAAATACGTTAGAAAAAGTGACATTCTTTTTCATTGATTTGAAGAATATTTAGTTGACAATTATTTTTACGGTAAGCAGACAGAGACTATTTATTGTTAAAAAAAATTGAATTGCTACAATTTTAAATAAATTCGTTAGAAAAAGTGACATTCGTTTTTATTGATTTGAAGAATATTTAGTTGACAATTATTTTTACGGTAAGCAGACAGAGACTATTTATTGTTAAAAAAATTTGAATTGCTACAATTTTAAATAAATTCGTTAGAAAAAGTGACATTCGTTTTTATTGATTTGAAGAATATTTAGTTGACAATTATTTTTACGGTAAGCAGACAGAGACTATTTATTGTTAAAAAAAATTGAATTGCTACAATTTTAAATAAATACGTTAGAAAAAGTGACATTCTTTTTCATTGATTTGAAGAATATTTAGTTGACAATTATTTTTACGGTAAGCAGACAGAGACTATTTATTGTTAAAAAAAATTGAATTGCTACAATTTTAAATAAATTCGTTAGAAAAAGTGACATTCGTTTTTATTGATTTGAAGAATATTTAGTTGACAATTATTTTTACGGTAAGCAGACAGAGACTATTTATTGTTAAAAAAAATTGAATTGCTACAATTTTAAATAAATTCGTTAGAAAAAGTGACATTCGTTTTTATTGATTTGAAGAATATTTAGTTGACAATTATTTTTACGGTAAGCAGACAGAGACTATTTATTGTTAAAACAAATTGAATTGCTACAATTTTAAATAAACAAATAAAGAAGACACATATTCGTCTTATTTGTTTAAAAATATTTATCTGACAATGGCAATTATTTTTACGGAAGAAGAAATAGTATTTGTTTTATTAATATTGATCCTGACAGACGGTTATTATTTGTCTTTTTATAATCGAAGCTTCGTCACGACTTACCCCACATTTTTGAAATAAATGACAGTTTTACACTGGGTAAAATTCACAATTTGTTTGAAAACAGTTCGTTTTACGTATACATTTTTTAAAACTTTATTTTAGAATAATTACAATAGTAAAATCACTTTTAAGATACATTATGGTTGAAATTTGAAACTAGAGTTCTCTCCCCCTTATTTGACTCTCCTCAAACTAAAGATATTTTTTCTTTTTTCGGACCTACAGTCCACAAGTACCGTTTTTTTAATATATAAACTCGTTTCGGTTTATTTTACTTTTTGTATTGCCTATTACTACGGTGTCACGCCATTTGCGTTACTTTAAAAACATAGGACCGTAAAATGAAATATGTTTTTGGTATATTTAACAATCTCCGCTGACCCCCCCAATGAGATTCTTTGCGAACGACGGCCAGTTCTTGGCGCTTTCCTTCATTTCTCGTTCAAAATCTCGTCTGTCAATTGCCTGCTTTTTTTTTTCTTTTTTCTTTTTTCTTTTTCTTTACATTCTATTTTTTTGTAACATTTAAAAAAAAATTCTGTTACATATTCCTTATTTATGATCTCATTTCTTCCCGATTTTTTAAGATAATATATCTTACAATAATGGAGACTATGTGTCTGGCTTTAATCGAAGCTTCGTCACGACCTACCCCACAATAACGCTTCCTAACAACTATCTATACTTCCACGGCGTTTTACTTTTATTTTATTTCAAACTATGCATTTACAAAAAATCTATATAATAATACGTACTTACGTTATCACCTTTCACACCCATTAAAAAAACCCAGATCACCCGACCAACAAAGATGGTGATTGGTAATTGTTGCTGAAGTAAAAATCCCGACTTACCCATTTTTTAAATATATTGTTCCAAAAATCAAATTATGTCGCCCCGTCGTCTAAAACGGTACAATTTTAAATAAATACATTTTAAAAAGTGACATTCGTTGTAGTAATTTGAAGAATATTTTGCAGACAATTCTTTTTACGGTTAGGTTTAGGGTTAGAAAGAATATACAAAAATAAAAATAAAAAAAGACATATTTGTTTTATTTATTTAAAGAATATTTAGCTGACAATGACAATTCTTTTTACGGTTAAGACGCCGAGGATAATTATTGTTTTAAAAAGAATTAAGTATTGATTTACTCCTCTCCAGGAGTTAGGCACAAGGCCAGTTTTTATCTTACTCCCACAAGTAAGATGTGACCCAAGGTCGGGTCGGGAAAGTGGGGTTTAAAAATTGCCTGGACAGCCCCGTCGGCATTCCTTGGTAGGGGCGCCTCAGGCAGTAAGCAATAAACTTACTTCTCCCCAAAGAGGGGAGGCGAACCCATAAACCGGCGTAAATCAAGCCCCGAAGGCCAAGACAATACCAGTCTATGGGGTGCAGTATCCATCGGAACAGATACACTTTGATCTTAGCCAAAAAGAATTAAGTAGCTAAAATCAAAAATAAATAAAAGACATATTCGTTCTATTTATTTAAAGAATATTTAGCTGACAATGGCAATTATTTTTACGGAAGAAGAAAGAGTCATTTTTTACTAATATTGATCCTGACAGATGTTTATTATTTCAAAAGGAATATTCTTATTAACAGTAAATTTTACAGATTGATGTAGAAAGCACCGTGGAATTTCCACGGGGTCCCGCTAGTATCAAATTAATATTACTTCAAAATAGGATTTCGAAAGTCAAATTTAATTTATTACGGTATTGTTTTGTCTATAAATTATTATTTGAACGGAATTTTTATAAAAAAATTACTAATCAGCATTGTACAACTTTTTTGACCTGCTTGATTTTTTTATGGAAATCGCTTCTGACAAGGCATGAAGCCACTTGATGTAAGGAGCTAACAAAAACAAATGTGGTTATCACAAAAACAGGAGATGCCATCGGCTTTAGTCTTGAAAAGACGAAGGTTATAGGTAGAAAGAAAACAGTCAGCAGGAAGAGAGTTCCACAAACTTGCGGTTCGTAGAAAGAAGCTGTTTGAATAAGAAGCTGTATTACAATGAGATATTAAGACTGCGAATTGATGGAGACCACTAGACCAACGAGTCACATTCTTTTTACTGTTAGGACGCTGAGGATATTTATTGTCTTCAAAAGGATTAAATTGCTGCAATTTTAAATAAACAAATAAATAAGACACATATTCGTCTTATTTATTAAAAAATACTTAGCTGACAATGACAATTATTTTTACGGAAGAAGAAAGAGTCATTTTTTTCTTAATAGTATCGCCACTGATAGACGTTTATTTAAAACGAATATTATTATTAAAAGTAAATTATAAAAATTCATTTAGAAAGCACCGTGGAATTTCCACAGGTCCCGCTAGTTGAAAAATGAACGTTTTTCCTTGATTGAGGAACACACAGTGGAACCATATATTTGACGTTGCGTTTATCATTAATTAAAGCCAGAAATATCTTTATCTTCGCCAGTTTAAAGGCTTCAAAACTACTATTGAATTTCGAAATGAAACAATATCGTAAATAATTTTAGCTATTTTTATGCTTGGTAATAGTTGAAAAAAATAAAATAAAAGGAATAAATTACTTCGTGACTTGTCGAAATTGTAAAGGAATTTGAAAGCATTTAAACAGTCGGATAGAAAAGAATTTACACTGTTTTTTAAATTCTTAGCAAATCTCTGTTTCATTTGAGGGTTCTTGATAAGGTGCAGAAACGTGTGTGTGTGTATATATATATATATATATATATATATATATATATATATTTATATATATATATATATATATATATATATATATATTTATATATATATATATATATATATATATATATATCCTTATATATATATACTTATATATATACTTATATATATATACTTATATATATATATATATACTTATATATATATATACTTATATATATATACTTATATATATATATATATATATATATATACTTATATATATATACTTATATATATATATACTTATATATATATACTTATATATATATATATATACTTATATATATACTTATATATATACTTATATATATATATATATATATATATATATATATATATATATATATATATATATATATATGAAGTGGTGAACTAAAAGCGAACTCTTAGGAAAGGTAAAACCTATTGTGAAAAGTATACAGCTCAATATCCAAGATGGAGCAGATAGATATGTAGAAGTATGAAAAGGAATTAGAAAAGCAAAAGTCAAATCGTTTTTCTATTCAGTTGCTCAGAGCAAGGTATATTCCGCAATATATATATATATATATATATATATATATATATATATATATATATATATATATATATATGCAAGTACTAGTAGAATATCCACCCCGGATATAAGCAATAAATATAGCATTAGTTTTAAATTTTGGTACGGTTTCGGTTGCATCCGCGAGAAAACAATTAGCAAGTCAGACCATCGCCTCAGTCTTACTCTGCAGCCTGAAATGAATTCGGAAAGTCAACGATAAATGTTTTTTTTGTTTAGGTCATCAGAAATGAAGATAATAATTTATGAAAAATTAAAATACTGACGTAATTTTATGCTTTTTTTATGAATGTTGTCTTCATATCTAGATAAATAGCGAGTGCATTTTTTATGAAGGCTGCACACAAATATATATATATATATATATATATATATATATATATATATATATATATATATATATATATATATATATATATACATTTTTATTTATACAAACATTATTCGTTACATATGTGCATACATGTTTCGGTTGCACTTTTCCCAGAAAGTCAACCTCATCAGATCAAGAATTTCAGAGAACACCTCTACTTGTTATTGAGCACTTTTTTTAAACACTTGAGTTTCTACGGATTTACATTTACAGAAACTAATACAATACATGTACTATATATATATATATATATATATAGAATTATAAAAAGAAAAACTATACACACATTAAAGTTGTACACATAATAACTTATTTCGACCCTTTTAATTAGGTCTCCTCAGATGTATAGACAACCACGTAAAAAAAAAAAGGTTTTTTTTTTTTTTTTTGACGTGGTTGTCTATACATCTGAGGAGACCTAATTAAAAGGGTCGAAATAAGTTATTATGTGTACAACCTTAATGTGTGTATAGTTTTTCTTTTTATAATTCTATTTTGCTCTGTTTAAATTACATTGAGCTCTGTTATTCAGATTCTCTACACAAAATTGAAATCTACACACTATATATATATATATATGTACTAAAAAAATACCCGTTCCAAGAAGAGTAAAATTCCTACCCCGAAGGGAAAATTTTTGCACCACTTTAATGTTCCTTTACTCAAGATATAGTGATACTAATCATCATGTCTAGAATCCTTATTCCAATTTTGTTCAAAATCTATTACATGGTTTTGATTCTAGAAAATGTCTGTAATTTAAGGCTTAAGCTTAAGGGGTCTTAAGAAGAAATTGAAACTCATGGAATCTTGCTTAATTGGTGTCTAATGACTATGAATCAAATTCAATGCAAATCTGAGAAATTTTAATTTTCAAATTGAATTGTGTGTTCATATTATGCCCCCTCCCAATCCCTTTACAATAGTCCAAAGAAACTGAAATATTCATTAATTTTATATATATATATATATATACAGTGAGTTTAACTTTTATTTTGTGGAAGTTATTCAAATTCAAGTTATTCAAATTTAAAGATAGGACCCTTATTTTGGCCCACCCTGTATATGAAGCGTTTGAATGCAAAACGCGATAAACGCCATTTCCAAAATCAGGAAACTGTCCCTACAAAAAGTGTTGCATTTCAACACTCGACGACACCACAAAACTATGTGTTACATAATATGATA
The DNA here is from genome assembly GCA_963556195.1 of Sepiola atlantica. Lineage (NCBI taxonomy): Eukaryota > Metazoa > Mollusca > Cephalopoda > Sepiida > Sepiolidae > Sepiola > Sepiola atlantica. The sequence continues at coordinate 70,902,560 of OY744546.1, forward strand.
CCAAAAAAATTTCTTTTTGATTTCAATTAAAATGAGGTTTCATTCGAAGTCTACATTTAATGTATTCGTGTTTTTATTATTTAAGGTTTCAATTTAAACGAATTGGATTTATCGCGTTTTGCGTTCGAACTCTTCATATATATATATATATATATATATATATATATATATATATATATATATATATATATATATATATATATATATATATATATATAAACAAATATTAAATCATATTTCAGCCACAGACGACGTCGTTTCGAGCTTATTGATATCTTCAGTGTAGGGTATTGATAATTTCAGACGGCCATAAGACGCAAACCCGGTTCACAGAGCCACATTTGGTCTGAACGCTTTCACTCTACCCTTACGTCCATTTCAAATTACCACGTGGTACGAAAAATGTAAGTTATATTTATGCCATTACAGCGTAAACATTAAAACATACTAGAGGACGACCTTACTCAGAGTCTTGCTTTGTAGCTAAGTGAATGTCTATTTTTAAATATCTCCTAACAGTGCTCAACTTTAATTTTACTTAAAGGGGCTTCGTAATAATGTTAAATAATATCAAATTATATTTTACCCACAGACGACGGCGTTTCGAGTTTATTGCTCTCTTCAGTGTATGAAAGTGATAATTTCAGATGGTCATAAAGCGCAAACCCGGTTCACAGAGCCATCTATCGATCTGCATGCTTTCACTGTAAATATATATATATTTGAACATTTTTGAGAAACCAGTTAACAGACGTGTGAATTTATATGAATAAATGAAAATTTATTTAATCATTTTAAAAAAAATATTTTATAAATCCGAATTTTCGGTTTAACAAACCATAATCATGGTAAACAGACATTGTATTTTTTAATTTAAAAAATTTTTTCATGATGAAAATCTAACAGCGTTGCCGAAGATTTACGATCACCTCCGATGTTATTGGAGAGTTTATTTATATCTTCGGTACTTGTAGTGAATGCTTAGGCCGGCTTGAAATGAATAATATAAGTGTTACTACAGTTTTGAAAGTGTCGTTAGAAGAAATATTTGGAATTTTTTTTAGTAACACTTATATTATTAAACCGAAAATTCTGATTTATAAAATATAAGAAAAGAAAAATAAATTTTCAATTCTTAATATAATTTCACGGGTCTGTAAACTGGTTTCTCAAAAATTTTCAAATATTTCTTCTAACGACACTTTCAAAACTGTAGTAACACTTATATATATATAATTTATTTAGATACTGCATATTACATATTTCAGCAATGTTCCGCGGTTTCATCCAAAAGGGCAGATTTAGACATCTGCCCTTTTGGATGAAACCGCGATACATTGCTGAAATATGTAATATACAGTATCTAAATAAATTATATTAGCTCTCTTATATGATCGAGCACTTTATTTGATTTCTTTTCATATACAACCTGACACTATATATATATATATATATATATGGCCAATTGCCCTATCCCCAACACAGGTCTGTGCCATCGCACTAACTGTGTTTACAAACTACAGTGCAATAAATGCAAAAAATTTTACATCGGCAACACTACAAGACCGCTACACTTGCGCATAAAGGAGCACTTGAATACCCGTATATCCTCTTTCCACAAACACATAGAGATTTGCTCAAACACTCAGCGCGATATTCACGTCTCCATCTTAGCGTCTGTCAGAAACATTGGTGACCTTAGAATCACAGAATCAATCCTCATCTCCAGATTAAACCCCTCACTCAATCAACGTCACGAGCTCTACTCACCTTTCATTCTATAATATCTACCCCCCATCCACCAACCAACCCCCATATCTAACACTTAACAGAGTCCGTTTCCACCACTTCACTCATTACTCACCTCCTATAATAAACTCACCACACACCCAAACAATCAAACAGGCCCCTCCCCATATGAACTTCCATCCTTACACACTTTCAACCACAAACCAAAAACCATATTCAACATACTCTTCTAACCCACCAAAATAAGTCACCCCATAACCTAGCATTATTAATTAATAAATCCAAACACATATAGAATGTATACAAATAACATGCAAATATTAAATAAATAATTCATAAAATAAATTAAACAAGTAAATAATAATAATAAAAAATAAATAAATAAATAAATATAAAAAACAAAAAACAAAAAAAACAAACAAATATGTAAAGAAATTGATGAATATATATAGATAAACAATTAAACAAACAATAATACATAGATATGTATATATATATGTATATATGCATTATGTGTATATATGTTATATATATATTAATATTGTTATACAGATCTCCACCTAAAAAAAAAATAAAAAAAAAAAAAATAAATAAAAATTAATTATAAAAAAATATTTAAAAAAATCCAGAGTTACTCCCCTTTATCTTATAGTAAATATATCAAGTTAATAAGTTAATTCGTTAATCTAATTTGACGAAACTCACAATTAGTAATTAATAACACTTCTTTAATAGATGATAATCGAAATCGATAAGTAGATAGATCTAGAATATTTAAAATATGAGACTAATTACTTTACTTTATATTAAAATTCTTAAATTACGATAGAAAGATAAACAAAATAAAAATACGAAGATAAAACAAAGTAAATATTCAAATATAAAAAAAAAAAAAAATGATATATATATATTATCAAAACTAACAGTTTATCGAACACCATACACCTAACCAACATTACACAAATATTCTAAACACCAAATCATATATTTAACATAATATTAAAATAAAACTTAATTTAATTTATATTCCCTGTGAAACTACTTTATTTGCTGCGGTCTATATCTGGCAGCCATTTTGTTTTGTATTATTCTCTACACAGTCGGAGAAGAATAAAATATTATTCTTCTTCTGGTCTAATTATTTTTGACAAAGGGATGTCTTTTCCCGAAATATCAAATAGTGATTTTTAATCACCCGGACATCACACGAACAGCTAAAACACTCTTGCTGTTATGTAAGAAAAAAAAAATTTAAAAAAGGAAAAATAAATAGTAAGTCTTATATCGTATTCGATTTATTGTTATTGTTTTTGTTCCTTTCCTTTCAACTTGCATCTTACCCGGAATTGCATTGCCCACAGCCTTTCAAAAACTTACTACTAATATATATATATATATATATATATATATATATATATATATATATATATATATATATATATATATATATAAACAAACATATACACATATCTAACTTTATATACATGCAACCCATAAATTTTAAAATTTACAAAAAAAAGTGTATATATATATATATGTGTGTGTGTGTGTGTGTGTGTGTGTGTGTGTGTAAAGGTATGAACTAGTGTTGGAACAATTAATCGGAATCGGGAATCGGGCACATCGGAACTTTTTTGGGATATCGGAATCGGTGTTGGTATCGGAATTTGAAAATTTTTAGCCAAAACGATTTTTTAATTTTTGTTTATTTATTTTGTTTATTTAATTTTGTTAATTTTCCATTGTTAGTGCTAATGATAAAATGACAAGTATTTATTGATTTTAAATCTACCTGTAAAAAAAAAAATATTTATAGTTCATAACAACGAATTTATTCAAAAATGATACCGTAAAAAATGTTCCGGTAAAAATGGCACAGGTAAATATCGCCCGAGATGATCAATAGTAAAAATGGCACAAGTGAAAAATATTGATTAAAATCTCACAATGAGTTCATCAAAATTTTTTATAAAATAGATGAAGGGCAAACATTAAGAAGTTTATCAAATTAAAAATGTATATCTACATTAAAAGCAGACGATGAATGTCCGCTAGATTTAGCGGACATTCATCGTCTGCTTTTAATGAAATACTACTTTTTATAGGCGATTTTGGAAACGGAATCGGTAATTGTATCGGAATCGGGAATTTAGAAACGAATCAGGAAAAATATTGGAATCATCCCATCACTTGTATGAACAGTGGCAAAGCATATTTTTTCGGTAATTTTTATCGGAGTGTGTACACTAGTACAGGAAGAATGTCTTAACAGATGTCACAATTATGAATTTTCTAAATAAATCAAAGGAGAATAAATATTGGTAATGGTTGTGTAGCAGTCATGATGTAGATTTACTTTGTAATGCGTATCAGTGTCCCTGTGAGTTGGTTTGGTTAATCAGCTCACAGGGCGCATTGATATCATTACTTCCCTAAGGAACTACTTGAGCTCCCTTAGGAGATTGCGGACGATGAGCAGACGGTACCCTGGCACCAGCCAGGAAGGATCGCCTCAGCCTCTCTCCTGCCTCCTTGTCCACTGGACGCTCATGGCGCCTGCTATCTTCGCCTGAAGATATTTGAACAACTTCTTCTTCTTCTTCTTCTTCTTCTTCTTCTTCTTCTTCTTCTTCTTCTTCTTCTTCTTCTTCTTCTTCTTCTTCTTTCGGACACTGTCCTAACTTTATTCCACCTATACCTCAAAAGTATAGGTAACCTTAAATATACGAATAAACCTCTTTCGTTTGTTGTTGTAAAAAAGGGGTCGTTGGTTTCTTTAATTCATTTCGTGTGTTGAATTAAGATAGGGGATAACAAATTCTCTATTCTTACAATAGTGACCCCGAGGTGATCTGAACACGCAACCTTGACTCAACGGGTCAAAGATACATCTAGTTTTAGTATGAATGTATTATGTATCTCGAAAATCCGTGCAAGGGGTTTAAAAAAAATGTCCTTCGTCTGATTTATCTGACTCAGTGTTCCAAGTCGATTATAAATGAAAAAACAAATCGACAACATTGTCAACTGATTTCTTTCTTGGCCCATTCCCGCCATCTTTTTATTTCATTTTTCTGTCCTTTTTTTTCAGAGCCGATCGAGCGCTAACAGTCGTCAAAATACATTTTTGCTAATCACGGATTTACAGGAAATTGTTTTTTGAAATCAATTTATCTCGAAGAGATTAAGAACAGGTTTCAGTTCTTTTTCGCTTTTCAGCTGTCAGTTTTCTTTTTGGTTTGTTTTTGTCATTTTGTAGGATTCTGTTACGCTGATACCATTTTATTAAAAATGATCACAGAACCGCATCTTCCAAATTCTCACACAGAGAGGCTGCATAGATTTGTACACACACAAACCAAACACGAATAGAAATATTTACGCAAGCACACACATCGCATATTTTTCATTATCGTCGAAGGTCCTCGGTACACAATTCCACAAGGTCAGGACTGCATCCCTAAAGTAAGCCCTTCCTCACTGTAGTGGGGGCGGTGGCAACGTCGTACCTTGTTATCTCCGCCTTTTTGGCCCTTTTACCATATCTTGTTTTGTCAAACATTTGGTAATGGGTAGACGTTATTTTGATACGTACTACGGCAGATCTATGAATTTAATAAATGTTCTCCGTTTAAATCTCCGAAACAGTTACATGATTAACAACCGAGGATCCCTTTTTCTATTTAACGTTAGGTCCCCTACTTATATTTCACGACTGATATAGGTGGGCCCCTTTTCGTATTTTGTTAATTTTTCAGCCGTGAAAGTCGGCTTATACAAGTTCTAAGACTTCAATATGCGGATACAAAGCCCTTGGATGCCGTATATTAGTGTTAGGATTATATAGCTGTTACTCGAAATACAGAAAAGAGGAATGCTTCTGTATTGTTAGCAGTGGGGCCGTTTCTTTGGATGTCGTTTCTTGTGGATGACTAACAGAGATTGTTTTGTTTTGCTTTCATTATATTATGAATGTTGCATACATATATATATATATTCTTTTTTTTTCTTCTTTAATTTTACCTATGTATATACGTGTCTGAAAGCCTTTTAGAATATATATATAGTAGTCCTTGCTCACCCCATCTTTCCATTTTTCCCCACTCATTTTCTTCAACATTCATTTATATTCTCCAACAAGTACGGACGTCCACCCAGTAGTGGCCATTATTTTATTTTATTTTTCCTCCCAATATGTCTACCCTACATGTATCTGTACTTGCATGACATTTTTTCTCTATATTTTCATCCTGATGAAGTCTTATAAATAAAGACGAAACGTTGATGTACACATAAAAAACATCCATTTTTTGGTTTTCCTTTTTCATTTTCCCATCACGTCGGATTACCTTCATCCTTCTCTTCCCATATATATATATATATATATATATATATATATATATATATATATATATATATATATATATATATATATATATATATATATAGGAAATGAAAAAGGAAAACCTAGTGATGTTTTTTATATATTATCAACGTTTCGTCTTTATTGTAAGACTCCCTCAGGATGATAATTTTAAGAAAAATGTCATGCAAGTACATCGAAATATTGGGTTGACATGATGGGTTGATAAGGAAAAGTAGAGTCGTGGCTACTAAGAGCGCTGGACGACGGTTCAGGCTGCAAGAAGTTAGTTTTTTTTGCCTACTACTCAATTCTCGCAGCCTGGACCCTCGTCCAGCGCTCTTAGTAGCCACGGCTACTACTAGATCTAAAATAGGAAATAGTTAAACTATGGAAATGTCAAGAAGTCAAGGTGATAACCGTTGTAATTGGAACGCTTGGAACCATAACGAACAGGCACCGTAAACGAATTAAACAGATTGACGAGACAATTTCCTTTCTAATTCTGCAAAAGGCTTGCCTTTCAGGAACGGCGAAAGTGTTAAGGTACAGCTTGAATGTCTAAAATCAAGAGAATTGACTTGGTGTTAAAAAAAAAAATCAAACTAAAACATCTAAAAGTTGAGACTACTATGAAATAATAATAATAATAATAATAATAATAATAATAATAATTAATAATAATAATAATAATAATAATAATAATAATTAATAATAATAATAATAATAATAATAATAATAATAATAATAATAATAATAATAATAATAATAATAATAATAAAAATTTAAAAGAATTTTAAAAATTCTTTTTTTTTCCATAAGAGAAGAGAAAAGGAAAGAAAAAAAAAAAATGAATTGAAGGGAAAAAATTGAAAAATTAAAAAAAAAATTTCTTTATTTTTTTTTTGAAAAAATATTATTTTATTCATTTTTTATTTTAACTGGTGCCGGCCTAGGCTGACACCAGACAACATATTTATAGAGGGTCGAGGAGGATGAGAAGACCGGGGAGGGACAGCACAAACCAGACTTCCACTGGAAAAGTGCAGAGAGTGCTGAGATCTTGGGGAGGCTTATTGCCACCCAAATCCCAGAGAAGACCAATTGTCCTTACCGGCGAGAAATCAATGGTAAGAGACTGTTGCGATACCGCATCGTTATCGAAAAGAGGTGAAGAATACTGGAAGTCTGGGGAGACTTGTTGTCACTCAGACTCCAGGAAATACCACTGGTTGTTGTCGGTGAGCAATCACTGACGATTATCTGTGTGAGAACTCCCAGTGAGTACAAATAATAATAATAATGATAGGGTACACAACAATTACGGCAAATACATCTGTCAGTTCCAGTCCAAAACTCGAAAGCTAATTGTGTTTAACTTTGTCCTCGTAGAAATGCAAGTAAATAGGGACCTGTGAGGTCTCAGGTGTTATTTTCGGGTCCCCTCCCCCAAGACTAGGCGTCTTACCAATAGTTGAGCGTCCAGTCTACTGTACTATTTAACCCATAACTAGATGGGGCAGGAACAGATGTGTACTCATTCTTTTACCTGATTAAATGTGATTCCATAGATCAAAGGGAACTTGAACAGCATGTGTTTAACCTATGGTGTGCACCAGTAACAAATGCACCAATTCTCCTTTCTATACATATATGAAAACCAACATATATACATCATCATCATGGCTGCCCCTCATCCGTGAGGATGGCGGTCGTGTTCTGGTTCGAGATCAGAAAAAAACAGACGCCTATCCGTAGATTTTTTCAAGTGTACCCTATGTCGCACTCCAGAGTGCACACCTTCTTTACGTTATCCATGTGCTATATCCAATGACAATGAGATCCCAGACGACTGGAGCAGATAGATAAGTTACGATATTTGTCTGCTGATCGTTACACTCTTTCGCCCGGGAACACGGTTTAGATTTGGTGTTCGATCGATCAACCAGTCGAAGAGATGGGGAACTTTTACAAGGGCATTTGGTTTCGTGTTCTTTTTTTTAAAATCTTATTTCATGACTTACCTTACTGCAATCCCGTAATGAAGGACATTTAAACAGACACAGTAGCGTAAAAACACATTCTGAAAGAGTGTATAGCCACATACTTCGGTGTACACATCGTCATCACGACCGACAAGAGCACACAGTTTTCACCGAATGAAATCTTCATCTAGGCATATACGAACGACCCCGTATCATCACTGCTTCAACGGACTAGCTGAGCGATTTCATAGACAGTTGAAAGCGTCTCTCTAGACACAAAACAACCAACAGGGTTTTATCATCTGCCTTTAGTCAAGGACTCAGGTTACACACCAGTTGAAGTTGTTTTCGAGACAACATTATATTTGCACGGACAATAGTTTGACGTTAGCTTCAACTGAGTTAGTTACCTAGAGAGGTGGGCGTGATTTTTTTTAAAAATAAAAGAAATGAATTCATGTTTAAGGAGGTTGCCCTCAATCACACTCCTTCATTTCTTTAAACCAATAAAAAAAAAGTAGAAAAAAGTGAAAAAAGGGGGAGGGGAGTGGGTAGCTATACCTTACAATAACATAATCACAAAAATCACAAAAGCATTCTTTGTCTGTTATCTTTAACCAGAATTGCTTTGAATATATACATGTATCTATTTCTAATATGTGTCTATACTTATGATGATGATAATAATAATCAATTCTTATGTGTCTTGTATCATTGTTCGCAATTCTCTTGTAATTGGTGTTGGGCACTAACAGAAAACAAAGCTACAAATGCATGCGGCTATATTAACTTTCAATTATGTTTGAAATCTTCAGCAGAAATTAATGATTCTGAGTTTTAAATTAAAACATGAAGAATAATGGATTAAGCGAATAATTGATTAAAAGAATATGGATTAAATTGCCCGCAATCACATTCCTTCATTTCTTTAAACCAATAAAAACAAGGGGAGGGGAGGGGTATAGTTATACCTTACAATAACATAATGTTTTAGAGAAAATGGATAGAATAAGTAGATACAGTAAAGGCGGATAAATAATGAAAAAAATGACAAAATCCAACGTCAAAATGGCTATAGCATCAGTACTCTAGAGAATACTCATATAGATACTGTTTCTTGTGCGCATTCTTCAGATGATGAAAACTTTTAACCAAAAATAACTTGAAATTCTTCTTTCAATCAGCATTGACTTGAATGCTACCCGATTTAAAACCTGTATTCCAAAGTTCTGGACAAAAATATCTGATTCACTGATTAGGATAGTTTTTTTTTATTTTGATAGAAGGGATATATAATAGTTTTTTTTTACTGAACTTGACGACTGAGAGGATACACACCATACGACTACATTTGTACAGGACCTAAAAGTAATGGTGTCAAAATTACAATTCATCCGTACGCGGCAAGCATCGAGACAAGTTCATATCCCCCCAAACCTTTCAATAGTAAATATATATTTGTCCACGACGATGCAGTAATAATAAAAACACAACTACAACCGCACTATCAGGGTCCAAAAAGCATGGTGATAGGGGTAGAAAAATGT
>OY744546.1:70917203-70924703 GCA_963556195.1 Sepiola atlantica
CAAAAAAGTCAATTATTTATTTTCTACAAATAGAAAACTGACTTCTTTCGTGTAATTGGTGAAAATTTGTTCCTTGCATTTGATGTGGTTCGAACAACTTTAAAATATTCTCTATTACAGCTCTAGTCCTACACTATTGAGCTATTATACTACTTTATGTTATAAAATTTATTTTGAAACACAAACCATTTAAATATGAATATATATATATATATATATATATATATATATATATATATATATATATATTTATATATATATATATAGGTATATAGAATATCTGTTTGAGAATGCATTGAGCACTGTATGCGAGTGTTAATACGAAAGCTAATCCTCACGAATATTAATCCACACACACACACACACACATATACACACACATACACACACACACATACATACACACATATATATATATATATATATATATATATATATATATATATATATGTGTGTGTGTGTGTGTATGTGTGTGTGTGGTGTGTGTGTGGATTAATATTTATGAGGATTAGCTTTCGTATTAACACTCGCATACAGTGCTCAAACAGAGATTCTATATACCTGTCAGCTCGACGGTTGCGTTTCGATCCTGGCTTGAGGCAGTAACTGGTCTAGCCGCGCTGATGAGCTGTGAAACAGCGAAACAGTCTGTATGTGGATGACTATATATATATATATATATATATATATATATATATATATATATATATATATATATATATATATATAATGAAGTAGAGCCACTCTCTTTGTAATTAATAGCTATTTTAATACAAGGTAGATACTTGATTACGTTCCCCCCAGCTATTTATAGGAAATATCCGTCCGTGTTATTTAACATAGAAATAAGCATTTTAAATCGATTTGTAATATTTGAATATTTAATCTTATCGACTTTTATTTTTTAATTACTGATATTATATTAAAGGTAGGAAGATCGTTTTCTCTCTAAGAAAATGTACTAGCATCGCCATACATAAAGAAACGGGAACATAATAATAAACTGTTGTTGCCGATTCACTGGTATTCATATTTCAAGCAGCTTAGTTGGCTGATGTCGATTAATTTATCATTGTTTTGACCAATCGCTGCGTTTTTTACTCGGCTTTTTAAGACAACGTAATCAAATGAACTTCGATAATTTCGGTAAGTCATCTCTTTTAATGACATTACTAATTAGTTACAAAATAACAATACGCGTGATTTCGCAAAAATGCATCGAAGAACGAAAGAGACATCTATAAGTATATTGTTATTATTATTATTATTATTATTATTATTATTATTATTATTATTATTATTATTATTATTATTATTATTATTATTATTATTATTATTATTATTAATTGTTGATAAATTGTTTAACTTTTATCATCACCAAACCACAAATATTGAATCACTCAAAGTTATTAATTGAGTACAAAGGAGACAATAATATTTTTAAAAATTCTTTAAATTTCGGTTCATGTAACTAATATTTTTTTTCAATTAGAAACCGAATTTTGATTAATTTTTAAAAACTGAACCTAAAGAAGGGTTAGGGGGTTACATCGAGCGAAACGTCGTGAGAATAACATGAGAACTGTATTCCTAATAATCCAAACAGTAGACATTTATTATAATTTTGACCAATCGCTGCGTTTGTTTCTCGGCTTTTAAAAGGAAACGTAAACAAACGTAGTTCGATGAAGATAAGTCATGTCTTTTAAGAAATTACTCATTAAGTTTATTAGCACTATTCATTTATTTTAAATTCATATAAAAATAATAAATAATTAAACAATTAAGAACACGCCTGAATCCACAAATTACATCTTAATGAAGGAGACATTTGTTAGTGAATTATCTATATAATAATACGCTAAGGTGTACGTACGTGTGTCACGCTCCTAAAGAAATTCAATAAATAAGCAACAAATAAATGGGCCGGTTTCAGGCTTACGATATTTATTTATTTATTTATTTTTTTTTTTAATATTTAAAATTTCTTCTTCTTCTTCTTCTTCTTCTTCTTCTTATTATTATTTTTCTTCTTATTATTATTTATATATTAATACGATAGTGTATGTGTTATTTATTTTGTGTGTCACGATCTGACACTCCTATTTAAGAAGATTTAGTATTTACTTTTGCCCCTGACAACGGGGGTGGGAGTGGAGAGGGGAGGGAGAGGCGAGTTAGAGGGGAGTCGCGACCGATGGTGACTGCTGAAGAGACAGCTTTTGCCCCGGCAACCGAGCAATATAAATAAATATATATACTTCCATCTCGTCACGCAAAATCTTGGTGAGTAAAATATGTGCATATTTCTAGCCACCGGATAATATTTTTAACAGTAAATTATACAGATTGATGTAGAAAACACTGTGGAATTTCCACAGGGTCCCGCTAGTTATTATTAATTGTTGATAAGTTATGCTTCAATTTTATCATAAAAAACGATCAATATTGAATCACTCAAAATTATTGAGTAAAAAAGAAATATATCATTTTAAAAATAATGAATAACTTAAGAATTAAAACCAATTATTTAAATCCCTAATTAAATCAAATATACTTATGTGCTTAATTTAATAAAGTGCACTAATACAGGATGGGAACAAAAATGCGCGAAATGCGACACAGTGTGTATAAATATTGTTAATCTTCAGGTTCCCATTTCGATTGATACACTTCTGATGATCGGTGATGCCATTAAACTGCAGTAAACTATGAAATATATTTTATTATCATTATATATTGGCGTGTGATAATAAAAAAAAACAGTTATTTCATATAGTTCAGATTGATCTCACGAGAATCAATTTCCAAGGCAAAACGAAGCTCAATATTCAATAGTTACAGATTTAAAGAGTTATTTTGAAAATTGCAATAAAGCTATAAATAAATAAAATTACAGATCAAAGTCATAACATATTGGGATTTAATGTCAATTTCGGAGCAAAATAAATCTTACACGTGTTTCTAGGTAAAAAAAAATCAGAGCATACTTGAACAAGATCAGTGTTATCATATGAACATACTCGTGCTCAGAGGCAATTGCAGGATGAAAACTACACAACATCAAGGTAAAAATCCACGTACAAAGATCTTAGGATATATCTGAGAAACGAGAGGTTTCACCGTCTTCCAACACAGAGCGTCGGGTATCCTCAAGTGTTTACCAATCTGCCACCGACAAGCCTCAACGTCGTTTAATGTCGGTGATCTAACGAGAATAACATTTGAACGTTTGATTATAAGTGACCTCCAACGGACGTATTTTTGATTATAATTGACGGTGCGTTACGGAGAACGAGACCAACACTTTACCAGAAACGTCGAGTCGGACTAATACCCGTAAAGATGCATTGCATGATACGCATCTGATCTCCCACAGGTGTTTTTTTTTCGAATATTCCTTTCCTTAGACTAGTTGCTCTACAAAGGCTTGCAAGTCTTGTCTACTTAATATTTAATTCGTAGCTAGAAGGAGTAAAGATAGATCCATGTCTTTCCCCAAAACCTATTCGTAAAAGTGACTTTACAACCGCGGCGAAACTTCAAAACAACATGTCAAGCCCACGCTTCCCAGTTCCTATGGTAAGGTAAACTGATCCCTTAAAGTACCAATAGCTCAAAACGAATATACTGTTACGTTTATTTTTTAAAAACTAAAGTGTATAATATCTTCTAAGTAAGTGTAATAAAAAGTAAAAGTGATCCTCTTCAACAACACTGCAACAAACATTGACAAATCTAAAACTCTAACACTTTCTCTTGACTGCCCGAAATTCAACTCTCTCTCTCTCCCTGCAGCCCACCCCGAATCCGTCGTTCTTAAAAGTAATTAATTTCCACATATACAAATTAATTTTGTTTAGATTAGGATTGATAGTTTGTATTATGCCTGTATAGATGCACCATGTAACACGTTACGTGAACCTCGCAGGTGTTATCTTCGAGTATAGTTTTTTTCTGGACAAGTTGCTCTACAAAGGCTTGAGAGTGTAGTCTACTTTACTATTTAATTCATAGCTGGAGGGAGTATAAGTGGGGCAATATCTTTCCCCAAACGTATTTGTGAAAATAATTTTACAACCGCGATGGAACGGCGTAATCTCGTTAACAAACCGGTTCTCATCAGATCGCCAAAGTTAAGTGACGCCAAGCCTGGTCAGTACCAGATGGGTGACCATTTGCGAATACCAAGCACTGTATGTGAGAGGATGTCAACACCTCCCTGCAAAAAATAAACAAACCAAAAAGTACCGGCAAAAACCGATGCTTTTATCTCCCCTGAAACGGATATACGTGCGACTGGAGACCGCTTGTGAATTAAATATTTCCTAGAAACTTCTTCGTTTGAATGAAATCTAGTTCTAACCCAATGTGAATGCTGCTCCAGGTACCAGATATCAAGATGGAACTTGAAAACGATATGGACAGCCCATACTTCGCGGTTCCTATGGTAATGCAAACTTATGCCTTAAAGTGCTCAATGAATGAACTCGAATAGACTGTTATGTTTATTTTACTAATAGCAAAAATCGTAGCTTTCTTTATTACGAAAGTTGGAAATGGCGCCAAAATAGAACGGGAAACGAACGTATGAGAATTATAGCAAATATTCTCAGAATACAAACGTGTCATCCCTCGACTCGTACGATTTAATCATCAAGTAAAATGCCCGCATTTTTTGTACATTTTATATATATATATATATAAATATATATATATATATATATATATATATTAATTTCTTGTTATTATTCTTATTATTCTGTTTCGGCGCGGTTCGCAAATTGTATGGAATATAAGTAGCTTTGAATTTTCTAATACATTCTGGGACTTGCTTCCATTAAATTTGAATTTATTTCGCGACAATTCATATTACTTGAGGCGATAGAAATATTAAAATGATAATCTGTTTGTTATCGACATTTTTTGTTGTTATAGACATTGGTAATATGACAAGCACATCTGTTTTGGCGGCTACGCGCGCGGGAAATTCCGCTTCCACCCTCTTTCTCTACCGCCACCACCCCTCCACCTACGCATGCTAGCACAGACACACTTAAATCCGAAGCTGAACTCTCAGTAATAAGATAATTAGAAACAAAGTCTTGTATAAAAACAATGCACGGACAAAAAACATCCCTGAAGATGTATCAATGAATTTGTACGCACCGATGAGATGTTTTTTTGTGTATCCTATTAATAATCCATTTAAATGTCGTATGTCTGTCGGTTGGTCAGTATGTCTGTCTGTCTGTCACCCCGTGCAGTTATGGTTCGCCATTACAGGTTCAGTTTCAGCTAAATTTTCAGAAAGTTTTAAGGTGATACTTACGAAGGTTTTAATATATATACGACCAGTATTTATGGTTTGTCCGTCATTTTAGGAAGTGTTTCCATCATGGTCGGCTCCACATTGAGGCTCCACATTGTATCGTAGCCGGCCCTCGAGGGGAGGTTGGTGGATAGATACAAGCAAACAATACAGGATACAGCATCAATAAATGACTAACACCCCTTCTTTTATAAGCTCCTACGACTGACTTTCACTCCAGATCTGAAATGGAAGATTTACATCAAATCTATTGCTAAGGTCGTTGGAAATTTTTTGGGATTATTCTACCGCTCCAGAAAGTACCTCACCTCGACGCAATCCTCTACCTGTATAAGAGCTCGATACCTCCTGAGATAGAGTACTGGATTCATATCTGCTGAGGTACTGCACGGAGCACTCTTTCCTGTCTTGATGGAGTACAAAATCGATCTCGCCATCTCTACCTTGCAGCATATTTCACACATAAGTAATGTTGCTGGCCCCGCTCTTCTGTATCATTAGGCTCATGGTAGATGCTGGACTGAGCTCCGATCTCTGCCCCCCCCCCCCCTCTGAAAAACATTCACAGCAAGAACTCGCTGCAACAATAAACATAACTTTCCTCTCTCTCTTTCTCTCTCTCTCTCTCTGTCCTTCTCTCTCTATATCTCTATATCTCTGTCTCTCTCTCTCTATCTATCTATCTCTTTATTTCTCTCTCTCTCTCTCTCTCTCTATCTATCTATCTATCTATCTATCTCTCTCTATCTTTATCTCTCTCTCTCTCTCACTCTCTATCTATCTATCTATCTATCTCTTTCTCTCTCTCGCTCTCTCTATCTATCTATTTCTCTCTCTCTCTATCTATCTCTCTCTTTCTCTCTCTCTCTCTGTATCTATCTATCTATCTATCTATCTATCTATCTATCTTTCTCTCTCTCGCTCTCTCTATCTATCTATTTCTCTCTCTCTCTATCTATCTATCTATCTATCTCTTTCTCTCTCTCTCTCTCTCTCTATCTATCTATTTCTCTCTCTCTCTCTATCTATCTATCTATCTCTTTCTCTTTCTCTCTCTCTCTCTCTCTCTATCTATCTATCTATCTATCTATCTATCTATCTATCTATCTTTCTCTCTCTCGCTCTCTCTATCTATCTATTTCTCTCTCTCTCTCTATCTATCTATCTATCTATCTATCTATCTCTTTCTCTCTCTCTCTCTCTCTCTCTCTATCTATCTATCTATCTATCTATCTATCTCTTTCTCTATCTCTCTATCTCTCTATCTATCTATCTATCTATCTATCTATCTCTCTACCAAAAATCAAACGGAACTTCCATGAATAGAGCTTCTTTCCTAGAACATTCCATCTGTGGAACAATATGAGCGTCTTCAAGTCTAACGCAAACAAATACTTTTTAGGCTTGGAGTATCGAAGAGGACGCCTAAAAAGTATTTAAAAAATTTTTTTTATTAAAATTTCTTTTAAGCAATCTCCGACCCATTCCACTGTTTCCAATCCCTTCGTGTTGACAATCATCGTCCAATTGGCAATCCTTTTAACCTATATCCTCAGTGTCAGGTGCTACATGTTACATGTTCAAGTGTCAGTGCTAATACTACATGTGTCGCGTTTTATTTGCGTCTCATTACATTTCACATACATAGCCGGCGCCTTTCTTGTGCCACCCGACCGGCTTCTATTATTTCTGATCATCAACCCATAAAGTATCAGAAGCCACCTGGTCGACACTTTATGTACTTTCGTCAGAGACATTTTCCTCGCCACCTCCCATCTCCGAATCTACACAATTGGTCAGACAAACAGACACAACAACCATCACGCCAATTTTCAACACTAAAAACTAAAGATTGCTAAAGAGATACGCGACTGCAATATATCGCGCATACATAATTGAATACTATAAATAAACAAAAATATATCCCCCCACAAAAGAAAGAGTTTTGGGTAATCTGTATAAATTCATTTGTGCTACCAGATACGGCTGTCTGAAGATACCGGCTTCCTGATCAAAAATGCATCAAACATTAATGTCATTGTTTTTCCTTTCCCTTTGTAAAACTCAATCATGTTCTGTAAAGCCAAAAAATAAAAACATTTTCCTCTACAAAACAACCAAACCAAACACCATGAATAAATACTTGAATATATAAAGAACTTGAAGAA
>OY744546.1:70929703-70932203 GCA_963556195.1 Sepiola atlantica
CGAACCTTTTGGCCAACCCAATACTTATTTAAAGTTTCAAGCGGGTTCTGTCCCCATGGGTTTCTTCGAAGTGGGGACACGTAAATATTCGGTACAAAGAGGGTAACGTAGAGATTCGGGACCACTTCCATTGTCTTTCCCGAAGAATTTTATGCATATTATATAAATTTCATAAAAATAGGGTATATTTGACGTTTTAAAAGAGGTTCGGTCCAAATAGCCCCCTTAGATTAAGAGAGTACTACGAGATTCCCTGATAGCCCCTTAAGGGTGCACTTAGAGATTCGCGAAAACTTCCATTGTCTTCCACTGTAAATTTTACATGAAAATGCACTTTTAGATTTCATGTAGATTCTCTAACCTTTCTTTATATAGGGAACACACACATCACAAACACATGCACACAGTCATTGAGTTTTTTTATATATAGAAGATACACTTGTCTTGCTGCTACTAGCAGTTTCGTTTCGCTAAGTTGGTAGAGCACCGGATGGTTTCGAACCTCGCTAGGTCGAGGTACACTGATAATTCGTAGTGATGGCAAAACCCGTGTCTGTGGATGAAATATTTTATATAGAAAAATCACCAGAGTGCTCGATTACGTATGTAAAAGTGGATATTTTTTATTTAAAAGAACATTTATTCATTAGTTCGATCGTCCATCGATACTTTCGCTTTCACGGAAACACAGTAAACTGAAACCACATAGCTAAAGATATCAAGTAAACCTGTTCTTCAGTCGATGTTATGCTGAGCTAACACATTTTCACATATATATATATATATATATATATATATATATATATATATATATATGAAGAAGAATGGAAAGGAATTAGAGAAGCAAAAGCCAAATCAAATTTCAATTCAATTGCTCAGAGCAAGGTATATTCCGCAAAAAGGCAATTTATTCAAGTTAAATTTTCCTTAAGCCAGGCTTTTCAACGATCAAAATCTTATCATCAGAGGAAGTCGTTGGGATAGATAAGTTGGCAAAGGCCAAGATTTAAAATTTGAAAAAGTAAAATAAAAGTTGTAGGGAAAGAAACACAGGGCAAAACTCTGCCCGAATGCAAGCAAATGTCCGATTGCTAAAAAGTCTGGTGTCGAAAAGTCCAGCGGAGAGAATGAAATGTAGATATGTAGGTCGTTAAAAGGCACGAGAGGTTGTGAGAGAGGATTCAAAGATATATACATATATACAGGGTGGGCCAAAATAAGGGTCCTATCTTTAAATTTGAATAACTTGAATTTGAATAACTTCCACAAAATAAAAGTTAAACTCACCAAACTTTATGTGTGTGTAGACTGACCCTTCCGAGATTTTTTGAAATAAACAAAACAAATTTTAGCCGAAAAACACTTCTTAAAACTTACAAAAACTAAAGTATTGTTTTTTACACCGTTTTGAGTTTTTTAAGCAAAAATAATGTTTTCTAAATGAGTGTACGTTCCTTAGGGCTAATACGGCTCATGCTTGCTTCGGAAGGGGTCCTTTACTTATTCTAAAAAAAAAAAAAAAAAAAATCAATAAATAAAAAAGTTATGAATTTTTAAAAATAGGACCCTTATTTTTGCCCACCCTGTATATATATACATATACATGCATATATATATACATATATATACACATATATATATATACATATATATGCATATATATACATATATATATACATATATATATATATATATATATATATATATATATATATATATATATATATATATATATATATAGAGAGAGAGAGAGAGAGAGAGAGAGAGAGAGAGAGAGGGACGGAGAGAGAGAAGTATTAGAAGGCTATCACAATGCAAGAAATGGAAATATGTCGGCGTTGAGAAGTAAGACAAAAACAAGTGATTTTAATTTATATATTTTTTCAAAAACTTGTTTTAATAATTTTTTCCCTATATAGCAAATCTTACTTGATTATGCAAGACTTCAACACTGTGATGTAATGTGTGTGACCGTGTTCCATATTATATTTCAAGGAAGACCTCTTTGTCAAATGATAGGCGTTTCAAATTAAAAAAAACGTGCGTTTATAATATTAATTTATATATACAGTAAAATCACTTGTTTTTGTCTTACTTCTCAACGTTGACATATTTTCATTTTTTGCATTGTGATAGCCTTCTAATACTCATCTATATACATATTACACACAATGCAAACTACCTATCCTTATATATATATATATATATATATATATATATATATATATATATATATATATTGTGTGTGTGTGCATTTAAGCAGCATTTGCTCATTTATGCAAACACCGTTAAAAATAACAATTCGTTTGTTTAATTATACCTTTTTTATTTTTTCAATTTTTCTAATGGTCTTTTTCGTATTAAACTGAAATAAATTAATAAATGTCCCATAGGTATCACGGACGCTTTCGATTCTTCGTCGAATCATCTTCAAGTGTCAAAAGCAAATGAGCAAAAAAGCTAGAGAAAGAAGAGATTTTTTTTAAGACAGTGGAGAAAC
>OY744546.1:70937203-70942203 GCA_963556195.1 Sepiola atlantica
GGTCTCTCTCTCGACGTTAGTAGATATCTCCAAGCCGACAGATATCTAACGCCTGAAATAAAACAGAATTTAGAAATTTAAAAAATTGTTTGTCTCCTGAGTCGGTCATGAAGCTTTTTGTTGCAGCGGCGAGGTTCACAGCAGAAAGAAAGAAGAAACAATTCAACCACTAAACGACACACCCCTCCACGCGAGGAGGAAAAAGAGAAGGTACGAGAATTTATAGGTATGCAACATATAGGATTTTTGGGGTTAAAAATGACGAGTTGTTTAAACGAGAACTGCCGCGGTCCATTCCGGGACGCCTATGTAACACACACACACACACACACACACACACACACACACACACACACATATATATATATATATATATATATATATATATATATATAATATTTTTTTAAATTTAATTTTAAACCATGTCAAATGTTAAGAAAACAGATTCACATCATTTCACAAAAAAACTGTTTTTATTTCCAGCATACAATTGTTTCGGCTTACTATCAAGATATTAGTAAAACGTTCCTAGGTCCTATGCATTTATTTCTTGGTATGGCTATCATCAGTGCTCATATATAAAACAGAGAAAAACAAATAGAAACAAGGCAAGCAAAGCGTTGATTACAATCCGTACTCACTATTATCATCATTCACTTTTTTCCCCTGTTAACTCTTATATGTCCTAGTCGCAACATACACACGTCATCATGTTCGTTTCGCTATTAGTTTTTTAATCGTCTATCATCAGCTTGGCTATTCACACCAAAACACATGGATTAAACTATATGTTTTTACTAGCTAAAAAAAGTGAATGGTGATAAGACAGAGAAAATCTCCGGCTAGAAGTCACATGATTCTGTTGCAATTTGTTCTGGAGTTACCTGCGCCATTTAAAGTGTAACTCCAAAATGGCCCTCGTTATATAACAGTAATTGTTTTAAATAGAAACGGTTTTTAATAAGGAATTTTAAGGAATGTTAAGACTGAAAAAAGACACTGTTAGATGAGATATTCAAAATGGTGTGTGTGTTAGCAGCTGCACAACGACGTAGGCAGTCTAGCCAAATCCTAGTCGCCATTTTGATGACCTCAAGCGTGACATTATTCTCAGCTTCCATCAACAGTTTTAAGGGTTTGCGACTGTAACTGCAGTTGATGTAACGTTAAACTTTTTATTCTTTTATTCATTTAACGTCACTTTTCTCTTGTTCAAAGGTCAGACGTTTTCTGATATTACGCAAGCCCACTGTCCACTTCTCACGGTTCAGCAGGTCAGCAGTCTCTATTAAGGACATTCATGTTTCTGCATCGGTTTATCCAGGACGATGAACGTTCTACATGACCAATACAAGCGTAATCGATTCATCCTTAGGATAACCTCCATGCTGGGCAAGTGTAGTGCTTTCAGCAAATCCTCTGACCTGATGTGTTGGGTTTGATCATTTAAACCGTAAAATCTATTATGTGTATTGATTTACTCCTCTCCAGGAGTTAGGAACAAGGCCAGTTTTTATCCTACTCCTACAAGTAAGATGTGACCCAAGGTGGGTCGGGAAAGTGGGGTTTGAAAAGCCAGCGCCCGAGAGGTGAGCACTCTGGCCATTTAAAAATTGCCTGGGCAGCCCCGTCGGCATTCCCCGGTAGGGGCGCCTCAGACAGTAAGCAATAAACTTACTCCTCCCCAAAGAGGGGAGACAAAGCCTGGGAGGGTTCACCTCCTAGAACGGCACAGGACAGACCCATTGACCGGCGTAACTCAAGCCCCGAAGCCCAAGACAATACCAATATAGGGTGCAGTATCCATCGGAACAGATACTACACTTTGATCTTAGCCAAAAGGCCAAGTGTTTTATTTATCTACCTCCCACAAGGTAAGAGGTAACACAAGGTCGAGAAAGTGGGATTAGAAAAACCAGCACTTGAGAAGTTGAGCACTCTGGTCATTAAAAATTGCCTGGGCAGCCCCGTCGGCATTCCCCGGTAGGGGCGCCTCAGGCAGTAAGCAATAAACTTACTCCTCCCCAAAGAGGAGAGGCAAAGCCTGGGAGGGTGGACCTCCTAGAACTGCACAGGACAAACCCATAGATCGGCGTTAATCAAGCCCCGAAGGCCAAGACAATACCAGTCTATGGGGTGCAGTATCCATCGGAACAGATACTACACTTTGATCTTAGCCAAAAGGCCAAGTGTAGACGGGGACTTTTTGAGTGTCATTCTTTTTGTTCAATAACGTCAGGAGTATTGGTTCTCAAGCAAGCAACAGCGCCTTCGGATGTATTGCGTTTTGCTTAATCTTGTGGTCATGTCCATTCATCTCCTTCAATTTTTGTTACTATTGGGATCACGACTTATCAAGTTCAAGAGCCACTTGAGGATCCGAGTTAATAAGACTGGAATGATTGCCAGTTGAAAAATGAGGTACACTATGGGAGTACTATAATATCTACAAACATTTGTACATGTTAAAACACATGTGCAAATTTTTTTGGGTGCAACCAGTATTATGGGCAGCAGTTTCTATTTTACGGCACATCAACCCAACTTATGAGTTTGTACTCTTCCCAATGGTCTAAGCGCATAATTGAATACAATGGATGTGATAGGGTTTGAAGTGAGCATCATCGATTCCATAGTCCGATGCGGTATCCATTGGACCAATTTCGTGCCCCCCCTTGTTGATTAAACTATAAATAGATTAAGTCGACAAAATAAAGGGTAACAAAAATTGCAATGGCTTTAAATATTGGCAATTTATTTGAGGAAAATGATTATCAAAATTCAAAACGACAGGAAAACAAGTGTGAAAATAAAGAAACAAAAATGTTAATTTTACGCTAACTTCTTGTTACCATTCGTTGGTTATTAGTTTTATTTTATTTTATTTTAAATTTTTTTATTTTTTTCGATACTTATTATTTTTTCTATTTCTTGACATCTCCCTCTATCACTCCTTCTCCCACTCCTCTCTTTCTATTTTTCATTCCTCCCTCTCTCTTTTTTCCTCCTCTTCCTCTGGCTCTATATCTATTTTACCCCCCCCCCGTTCTATCCTTTTCTCTCTCTGTCCCCCTCTCACTATTTTTACCTCCCCTTCTCTCTCTTTTTGTATATTTTTCTTTCAATTTTTCCATCTCATTATATATATTTTTCTCTCCTCCCACCGCTTCTTATTTCTCCCAACCTCTCTCCATATATTTTCTCTCCGCTTCCCCGTCTCGCTTTATATATCTATCTATCTATCTATCTATCTATCTATCTATCTATCTATCTATCTATCTACACACACACACACACACACACACACACACACACACACACACACACACACATATATATAATATAAAATTATAAAAAGATTTTGAAAAAATATATAAATTAAAATCACTCGTTTTTGTCTTACTTCTCAACGCCGAAATATTTCCATTTCTTGCATTGTGATAGCCTTCTAATACTCCCTCCTCTCTCTCTCTCTCTCTCTCTATCTCTCTCTCTCTATCTCTCTCTCTCTCTATATATATATATATATATTCTCACTCCCCCTCTCTCTATATATATATTTATCTCTTCCCTTCGCACTCCCTCTTTTTCTCTCCTCTCCCCTTTCTCTCTAATTTTATCTGCACTCACCCTCTCCCTTTATCTATCGTCCTCTCTCTATATATAATTGTCTCTTCCTTTCCCCTCTCTTCCTCTACTTTCTTCCTCCTTCTCTTTCTCTCTATTTTTTTCTCTCTTTCCACTTGTCTCTTTCTTTCTCGCCCTCTTTCTCTCTATTTTTCTCTTCCCACCCTCTCTATCTTTCTCTTCTCCTCCTCCCCATCCTCCTCCCTTTATCTCTCTCTATTTTTCTTTTCCTTTCCACCTCTCCATTTCTCCCTCCCCTCTTTATCTATATATTTTCCCCTTCCCTTCTCCACTCCCCTTTTCACGTCGTTATGTGTTGCAAATCTGCTATTAATCCCGCCACTATAGCTCAGTTTGCCGAATAAAAACAACCAAAAAAATCAGACAAGCAAAAAAAAAAAAGAAGTAAAATGCATCTCATTAACTGACCACATGATTTTCCAGCCTCAGTTCTTCTCGATCCCGATATCTCACGATTAATACGTGACATTAGACGCATGGTAGCCACTTGATTTATTTACTTTTTTACCATATTTCACCTCAAACAAGGCGGGTCGCCACTGTAAGCGTAAGGAGTTACTGAGAATTAGGGTGAAAGTTTTGGGTGTTATCCTAAGTTGGCAACTCCGCAGCGAAATGTTCGTTTTAAACTCGTGCATGTTGATACAGACGGTGAAACAGAAAGCAGGGAGGGAGTTCCAGAGGCCGGCAACACAAGGAAAATAGCTATTGGAGTAGAAGGCCTCCGGCATCTGGGGACCTCTACAGTGAATGGATTGGATTTAGCTGATTGTCGGGTTGGTCTAGTGTATTTACGTCGAGGGGGAACGCCAGCAGCTAGTTCATCCAAGCACAATACATTGAAGTACTTGTATAACAGACACAAGGTTGCAATATTGCGGTGATCGGACAAGGGGTTGGAGCTTGGTGGATAGTGAGGGACTTATCAAGTTGGCGACTTTTTTTTTGACTTTGTCTAAGAGGGAGAGACTAGTGGATGATGTATCAGTCCAGATTTGGCAACAATACTCCATGCATGGGGCGGATGGTGGCTTTGTAGATATATAGGATAATGTCAGGTGTGAGAAGTTTACTAGTACGGTAGAGGGAGCCCATTGTTTTTGCAGCAGCCTTGGCAATGTCTTCAATGTATTTGTTCCAATTCATGTTACCTGTGAATATTACGCCGACGAGTTTGTAATGAACTCTCAGGTAGGGTGTTATTTGCCATGACAATCGGTGGTTGAAGAGGTTTCTTGTAGTTATTGAAGGAAGGGAGCTTTGTCTTTGCGGCATTAAAAGTTACCAACCATTTATGACCCCAATCCACTACAGCATGGAGGTCATTTTCTAAGGATTAAGCCATTGCCCCG
>OY744546.1:70947203-70974703 GCA_963556195.1 Sepiola atlantica
TGCTTGCAGTATTGTGTCCCTTTCTAGTTGACTGATGTTTGTGTGTGAAAGTGCAAATGTTAAGGCCTTATCTAGGGTGTCTTTTGTAATGGATGGGTAGAAGTCTACTATATCTAATTGTGTGAATTTGCATCTGTGTTTATCTTGTATGTTATGGAACCAATTTAGGACTGAGTTAGTATTGCCCCATAGACTTAGGTTTATTTTTTCCTTAATTTTATTAACTATATTTTTAACAATGGATTTGCTTGCTAGTCCTAGTTTGCTTTTAGCTGGGTTGATAAGTCTGCATGAGGGTTTATTTGTGAAGTTTTCTTTGTGGTCTTTTAAAGTAACAAAGGCCTTCCTCTTATCTAAATAATTAATTCTATATTCGACGCCTAGTCTAGTAGCTATTTCAGTAGTATCATTATTAATAGATTTATATGTATCTGCCTTGGCTAATTGATATTTATCGGTAATGGAGCTAATTGTTAGGTCTGTTTTTTCCTTTTTAGTCATTTTATAAATATTTTTAGTTTTGTCGGAGAATACAAGTGCGTTATTTTCTCTTTTAAGTTTTTTTATGTCGGCGGTAAGTGTTTTCTGAAATGGATTTTGCTTGTTTGTAAAAACTAGGTTGTGAGTAATGTTGAGTAGGTCTTTTTCGAAATTGTCTAAGGCCTCTACTTTTGGCGGGTATTTACCAGATTTTAAGCCGTAGTAGTTTTTTTCCGTTTGCCTCTGTTCTGTATTCAACACTTTCCACCTCATTATTCTGGAAATATGAAATATTTGAGTTTGTTAAAATGGGTTTGTAGATTAATCTAGTGGTTGTTAAAAAATAAATATTTTTGCATTTTGGTGAAAGTCGAAGTTTTTGCTCTTGGAATTTATGTGGATATAGTTTGTTTAAATGGATTTGTAGAGTAATCTAGTAACTGATAATTAAATTAAATATTTTTGTATTTTTGTGAAGGTCGGAGTTTTTGCTCTTGAAGTTTAAGTGGATATAGGTTGATGAGGTATTTGTTCGTATTATTTGTTCAACTACGGCTTTCACTTGGTCACTGTCGATCATCTTTGGTCGGCATGAGCGAGTAGCATCTCTCACTGAAAATTTTCCTTTTTGGAATCAAGCAAACCATTTCTGACACACTCGTTCTGCATTCTCCCCATACACATGGTATACATTTATCTTTGTAGATTTTTCTTCCTTTTCTGTAGTAAAAAATCACCAGATGTCGAGAATGCTTTGCTTAATTTTCCATTTCAGACCTGAAATACAAGCAAAAATGTAAGAACCCCTCTGCTCGAAGGCTTATTACACACTGACATCAACAAATACAGGCTTTTAGGAATAGGAATATAAAACGATCTTTAGTATTGATTTACTCCTCTCCAGGAGTTAGGCACAAGGCCAGTTTTTATCTTACTCCCACAAGTAAGATGTGACCCAAGGTCGGGTCGGGAAAGTGGGGTTTAAAAATTGCCTGAGCAGCCCAGTCGGCATTCCCCGGTAGGGGCGCCCCAGGTAGTAAGCAATAAACTTACTCCTCCTCTCTGGGAGGGTGGACCTCCTAGAACTGCACAGGACAGACCCATAGACCGGCGTAAATCAAGCCCCGAAGGCCAAGACAATGTACCAGTCTATGGGGTGCAGTATCCATCGGAACAGATACTACACTTTGATCTTTTGAGAGGGAGAGTAAGGGAGAGAGAGAGAGAGAGAGAGAGAGAGAGAGAGAGAGAGTAAGGTAGGGAGAAACTCTGATTTAATAAAACTGGATATTATTTAGATGACGATGATGGTGTTGCGGATGATGAGAGATTTCTGCTTGATAATACTGCTGCTGCTGATGATATACTGCTATGATGGTGAGCACCGTAATCATCATCATCATCATCATCATCATCATCATCATCATCATCATCATCATCATCATCATCATCATCATCATCATCATCATCTTTCGATTAGTATTAATTGAAGGTTCGATTTGATGTGGATATACTGAGTTGTTGTTGTTGTTGATGATGATGATGATTATGGTGGTGTTTTCAGTAACAGCTATAGCATTTATGTTTATCCATAGAAAAGATGATCATCATGGTAATGATGACCAGTCCAGCATCAACCCAATAATATTAGTTGGGTGTGTATGATGATGATGTGCTACTAATAAGATGATGTTCATCCCCATCATCTCATTAGTATTGATACAAGTTTCGACGATGATGAAGATCTACTGAGTTGATGATGGTTATCATCATCATCATCATCATCATCATCATCATCATCATCATCATCATCATCATCATCATCATCATCATCATCATCATCATCATCATCATCATCATCATCAATAATATCGATTAGATTTTGATGAAGATGTCGATCCATAGAGAAGATTATCATGATGGTGATGATGATCTATCTGGTTGATGATGATGGCGAGCATAATCTCAATGATATTGATTACGTTTGTATGACGATGATGATGTTTTACTGCTGAGACGATGATGATAAATTGAAGATTATGCTCACAATCTCAGGATATCATCATCATCATCATCATCATCATCATCATCATCATCATCATCATCATCATCATCATCATCATCATCATCATCATCATCATCATCATCATCACCATCATCATCATCATCATTCTAGATAATCAGTTTAATTTTCATAATTGCGAATCTAACCCCGCTTATTATTCTGTCAATTACCTTCTCTTGTAATATTGACATTAAATATGGCAACATTCATTAACTTCCTATTTATTGCCTGACCAGGATAATACCACCATACACCCCACCATACACCCCACCATACCTTCCACCATCTCTCCTACCATCAACACTGCCATTCCGATAATGGCCACCGTGATCCCCACTTCCATGAACTCCACCATTTACGTAGCAATCCTATTTGTTATTAATTATTATTTTAAAAATTACATCCGGCCTAAGCCTTCTTCTACGCGTGGTTACTTTTTAAATGGGCCATTAGCGCCACATTAAAAACACTATTGTCTTCATTATACTGATCCATAAATACCAATCTATAAATACCAATCCATAAATACCAATCTATAAATACCAATCCATAAATACCAATCTATAAATACCAATCCATAAATACCAATACGTAAATCCGTTGTACATAAAGGTATTGTTTGCATGTATGAAAATAAAAGAATTACTTTTGAAATCAATAATGGCAGGAAATTACGTATTACAAACTGATTTCTAAAGTCCTTATATAAATTAGACATTATATATTTTTTGTTGGCCGCCATGTTTATTTTGATGTTAATTCTATTTATTAGGAGGAGAGTCCGTTTTTAATTAATGGTAAATTAGTAAGCACATTTGAAGTGACAATATTAATATGAGACAGTGAAACGATGTTTAAATAAAAGATAGGTTTAATGAAAAGATGTGTAAAATAAAATAATAAAACGATGTTTTAATGAATCGACGGTTTAAGAAAACGATGTTTAAATAAACCGATTTTTTAATAAACCGATTTTTTTAATGAATTGATGTTTAATGAAATGGATGTTTAATAAAATGATGGTTTAATGTAACGGTGGATTAAGAAAACGATGGTTTAATAAAACAATTCAAAAAGACGAGGTTTCAATAAAACGATGGTTCAATAAAAAGATGTGCAAATAACACAGTTTTTCAATAACACGATGTTTCTTCGAAACGATGGTTTAATAACACAATCGTTTAAAAAATGATGGTTTAATAAATCAATGTTTAAATAAAACGATTTTTAAATGAAACAATGGTTTAATAATACGATGTTTATAAACCGTGTTTAAATAAAAAGACATTTCAACGAAACAAGGGTTTAATAAAACGATGTTTATAAAAAAAGATGGTTTAAGAACACGATGTTTAAAAATCAGAGTTTAAATAACACAATGGTAACATAAAGAATGGTTTAATTAAACAGTTGTTTAAATATAATGGTTAAATTAAACGATTATTAAGTAAAAAATGGGTTAAAAACGATGCTTAAAAATTATATTTCAATGAAACGATTTTTAAATAAAACGAGTTTTAGTAAAAGAATGGTTTAATGAAATGATTTGTACGATGTTTATAAACACGATGATCAAATAAAACGATTATTTAATGAAACGATATTAAAAGAAAACGACGTTTTATCCAAACGATGGTTTAACGATACGGTTTTTACTAAAATAAAGGTTTATTAAAACGATGGTTTAACGATACGGTTTTTACTAAAATAACGGTTTATTAAAACGATCTTTATAAAAACAATGTTAAATAAACCGATGTTTGAATAAAACGATGGTTTAATGATACGGTTTTTACTAAAATAAAGGTTTATTAAAACGATCTTTATAAAAACAATGTTAAATAAAACGATGTTTAAATAAAACGACGCTTTAATAAAACAATGATTACAAAACGATCTGTATTAAAACGATGTTAAATAATACGATGTTTAACTAAAACAAGGATTTAATAAAACGATGATTTAATGAAACAATTATTTAATAAAACGATCCTTACTAAAATGATGTCAAATACAACGAGCGTTTAATAAAACAACGCATTAATAAAACAATCTTTATTAAAACGGTGTTAAATAAAACAATGTTTAAATAAAATAAAATGATGTTAAATAAAACGATATTTTAATAAGACGAGGGTTTAATAAAATGATGATTTAATACAACAACATTTAATAAAACGAGCTTTTCCTAAAAACGATGTTAAAGAAGACGCTGTTTAAATGAAACGATCATTTAATAAAACAATAATTTAATGAAACAATGAGTTAGTGAAACTATCCTTACTAAAACGATGTTCAATAAAACGAGCGTTTAATAAAACAATCTGTATTAAAACGGTGTTAAATAAACAATGTTTAAATATAACGATGTTTAAATAAAATGATTTTTACTAAAATTATGTTAAATAAAACGATAATTAAATAAAACGAGGGTTTGATAAAACAATGATTTGATAAAACGATCTTTACTATAACGATGTTAAATAAAACGATGTTTAAATGAAACGAGGGTTTAATAAAACGATGATTTAACGAAACAATGATTTAATAAAACGGTATTTACTATAACGATGTTAAATAAAACGATGTTTAAATCAAACGAGGGTTTAATAAAACGATGATTTAACGAAACAATGATTTGATAAAACGGTATTTACTATAACGATGTTAAATAAAACGATGTTTAAATGAAACGAGCGTTAAATAAAACGACGATTAAATAAAACGATATTTACTAAAACGATGTTTAATAAAACGATGTTTAAATAAAACGAACATTTAATAAAATGATGTTTTAACAAAACGGTGTTAAAAATGAGACAATAAAACTATGTTACAATAAAACGATGTTTAATAAAACGATGTTTAAATAAAAGGTACGTTTAATAAAATGATGTTTTAACAAAACGGTGTTAAAAATGAGACAATAACACTATGTTACAATAAAACGATGTTCATATAAAACGATGTTTAAATAAAAGGTACGTTTAATAAAATGATGTTTTAACAAAACGGTGTTAAAAATGAGACAATAAAACTATGTTACAATAAAACGATGTTTAATAAAACGATGTTTAAATAAAAGGTACGTTTAATAAAATGATGTTTTAACAAAACGGTGTTAAAAATGAGACAATAACACTATGTTACAATAAAACGATGTTCATATAAAACGATGTTCATATAAAACGATAGTTGATTATAAGGTTTGTCATTTAAACAATTATGAAAGGGAGCATAGAAATATGTTACACATGCTTAAAATAAAAAGAATGAAAAGATGTTTTTATTATATGACGTCATGTCACATAGTTTTAGTCACAGAGCCACATTTACCATCATAATAAAATTATGTTCAGATAAATGAAATCTAACAGATATATCACATATAGATTAATCTATGCTAACATATGTGAAATACATGCATATATCCGTCTGTCCGCCAACTAATTTTAGGTTATTAGGCCTAGGAACTCGAAACTTAGCAGAAATGCTACCTATGTCATAAGGGAGTCACGCTTCTTTTTGTTTCTTAAGAGCTCCCTGAAAAACTTAGAAACTCACAACATTGAAAACGTGTCGTTTTCAATTTTAATGAAATAATAGTTACATTATACGGAATAAATTCAAATCTAAAAAATCGAGCAACTTGTTTTAGATGGCTTAATCTCTCTCTCTCTCTCTCTCTCTCTCTCTCTCTCTATATATATATATATATATATATATATATATATATATATATATATATATATATATATGAGAAAGGTAGGATGAGAGTAATCCGACGTAATGGGAAATGAAAAAGGAAAAACCAAGAGATATTTTTTCATGTATTCATCAACGTTTCGTCTTTATTTGTAAGACTTTCTCAGGATGATAATTTTAAGAAAAATGCCATGCAAGTACATAGAAATATTGGGTTGACATGATGGGAAGATGAGAAGAAGTAATGGCCACTACTGGGAGCGCAGGACCAAGGTCCTGCGCTCCCAGTAGTGCCCACTACTTCTTATCAACCCATCATGTCAACCTAATATTTATATGTACTTGCATGACATTTTTCTTAAAATTATCATGCTGAGAAAGTCTTACAAATAAAGACGAAACGTTGATGAATACATAAAAAAAACAAAAAAAAAACATCTTGTGGTTTTTCCTTTTTTATTTCTCATATATATATATATATATATATATATATATATATATATATACACACACACACACACACACACATATATATATATATATATATATATATATATATATATATATATAGTTAAATGGACGAAAAGTGATAAACATGCACGAATGTCCAAATTTATTTCAAACTTCAAATGTTCAAAACAGGGTATATTCTGTAATAAAATTATGTTTATCGTTCTTTCCTTAAGCCAAGGCTTTTCAAAGATTGAGATCTTATCATCAGAGGAATTATAATAAATAGATTAGTTGGCAATAGAAAAGCCAAAGTTCAACATTTGAAAAAATATGAAAAAATATTCAGAAAAAGATGGGTGAGAAAAAAAAGTTCGAATAAAAAGATATTGGGTTTGTCCGGATGGTAAATTGTCCGCCGATAAGGTGTCCAATGGAAGAGGGTTTCAATCGAGAAGAAAAAGTTTCGTAGAGACATCATGGGTAGGCGTTCAAAAAATAAGTAAATATTTATATATATATATATATATATATGGGAAGAGAAGGATGAAGGTAATCCGACGTGATGGGAAAATGAAAAAGGAAAACCAAAAAATGGATGTTTTTTATGTGTACATCAACGTTTCGTCTTTATTTATAAGACTTCATCAGGATGATAATATAGAGAAAAAATGTCATGCAAGTACAGATACATGTAGGGTAGACATATTGGGAGGAAAAATAAAATGAAATATATATATATATATATATATATATATATATATATGTGTGTGTGTGTGTGTGTGTATTTAACTTTTTTTCACATATATTACAAGTGCAGTAAGTTTGTCGCAGCACATTCCGTGGAAGAGGGAGAGACTAGTGGTTGGTGCACCAGCCGAGATGTGGCAACAAAACTCCAAGCATCGACTAACGGTGGCTTTATAGAGACATACGATACTGGCTGGAGTTAGAAGTTGTCTAGCCCGGTAAAGGGAGCCCACTTTATTTTGCAGCAGTATCCCCCCCCCTCTCTCTCTCTCTCTCTCTCTCTCTCTCTCGTTAGATCACCAGAGTTAAGCAACGTTGAACTTGGTCAATATCAGATGGGTGACCGTTTGGGAATACCGGCCGTTGTATGGTATGTAGGAGGACGTCGACACTACCCTGCAAAAACCTAACGTCGTAATCTCCCCTAATGCGACTGGGGACTGCTTATGAATTTGATACTCACTTCGAAGGAAGCCGGTCCAACCCGCCCAGGGTGAATGCCTATCAGATCGATACAGGGGTAGGTACATTTCGCTTATCGTTTCCAATTCTTCTCAAAGTGCTCTTCACCGTCCCACTGAGGATCTCATTAATGCTTATCCTCGAGTTACCTTTGGGCCTTGATAAGGAGTCTGATGCGTCCTAATATGGAGTACTGCTGTCACATTAGGGAAGGTGCCTATCGAATCACTCTTACTTGCCTTGACTTCCCACTATTTGATGCTAACAGGGCTACCCGGCGTTCCCCGGGTCAAAAGTTAGCATATTTCTATTTAAACTTCTATCTCTTTATCTCTCTCTATTTTTCTCTCTTCACTCTCCCCCGTTTTCCCTTTCCTCTACAACCTTTTTCTCTGCCCTTCCTCTCTCTTGACATACATACACAAATGTATACAGACAACCCTTCTTTATATAGATTACTCGAGGAATGAGTCGGCATAAGGGAAGTAACACCTCGATAACAAACAGAGTTACTTCTCTTTAGTACATAAATTGGCTGAAAAACCGAACCCCCGACGTAATGCGCGCCAGTTTAATGTAAAAAAATGAATAATTTTTTCTTAATTTTAGATATAATTCACCCAGGGCAACGCCGATCAAGAATATACCAACTTTGTGGCTGTTTGTTTTGTAGCTTGTTTTTTTACTTGACATACAAACACACATACATACACACAGATTACTACTCTTTATATAATTGATGAAGATTGAAAATTTGTATTATTTGCATTATTCGAACTATTATTCTCATATTGGCTGTTATATTCTTAAGGTTTCGATGTAACTGCCGACCTTCTGTTCTCTTCAGAGCCATACAGATCATTCTACCGCTACAGAAATTATGACTACTGATGTAATCGTCTATCTATAAAAAAAAGTCAAACGATTACTGCTGCCACATCTGAGGAAGTGCCGATGAGAACATTCTCTCTGTTATTTTAAAAGAGTTCAAAATCGACTTCGCAATCAAATGAGGCATTATCTATTCTGTTCTCTACAGTATCTTTGAGACGTTGCTAGTCTTTCTCTGCTCTATCGTTATTTCCACGTAAAGTGTTTGACTGAGCTTCAATCTCTGGTTCCTTTTTGGTTCACGGCAAGAACTCGTCTTTTTACCACCACTTCAAATACCTTTCCATTCTCCTCCACGTGCCTTACACGCAATTTCCATAAACAGAGTTTCTTTCCAAAAGCATCCCATCTGTTGAACACGTTGGCACAAAATTGCTACCCTGGGAGCTACAGCAGAGCCATTTTCAAATCTAATGTTAAAAAAAACAGTTCTCATAAGTCGTCTTCATTAGTCATCAAATTTTATTTATTTATTTTTTATTTTCAATCCTCTCATAATATTCGTCATCGTTCACCTTCCAAGCTATCACTCGAGTGGCTTTTAGCCTCGATAATAAATGAAAAGAAGTTACGATGTCAAGTACACACGGTGTTCTTAGTGTTTCTTGTCGTGTTTCACAATACCTCTTACTACTTTTTTTTATGGAAGTCGCTCCAGACAAGGCATGAAGCCACTTGATGTAAAAAGCTTAAAAAAATGCTACTTCAAGGTCAAAAACTAGCCAGCAATAAGTGTTAGATGGATAGATTCTAACTAATAAAACAGCAATTCTTCCCTCTTTGTCAAAAACATCGCTCATGGAATGTGAGGACTAAAGGAGAAAATAACGTAAGCAAGAGTTACGAGGCTACCGAAAGTAAACCCAAGGTCCACTTTCTACTCTCTGCATACTCATGTGCATACCCTGAAGAGCTTCGCCACATTCTTGAAAACAAAATTCCGCCAGTTATCACGGTCTTAGGCCAGTCTTTCAGATCTCAGTAGAGTATTGTTAATTTTATTTTTACCAACATTTTCTAGAATTCGAATTTGCTCTGAAAAAGCACACGAAGAAGGCTGAAGATTACAACGGCCGAAACGTAGTGAAAATGGCAACACAAAGATGAGCAAAACAGTTCAAAACATGTAAATAATGTTATATTTAAATAATTATCATTTTCAGTTTTGCGTTTGCAAGTCAAGACAAGAAGTCACGATGTCAACTGCACCCGGCGTTTTTGACGTCTCTTGGGGTCTTTAAAAGACTTTTTACTACCTACTCATGTGCATACCCTGAAGAGCTTCGCCACATTCTTGAAAACAAAATTCCGCCAGTTATCACGGTCTTAGGCCAGTCTTTCAGCTCTAAATAGAGTATTATAAATTTTATTTTTACCGGCATTTTCTAGAATTCGAACTTGCTCTAATCTTTCCCACGGGTGATTTCGGAGGCGGTTCCCATCTTCCTTTTTCATTCGTTACCGCAACTACCGCTACCAAAACAGCATCATAATGTTCAGTTTCGTCGTCATTAGAGGCTGGTGAAATGCTATTCTATTGGCGGTTGGGGTGTATGGTGTAGTTCTGTTGGTGACAGTTGTGCGTACGGGCAGAATCAGTTATCCCAAATCGATATTATAGTCATGTTAACTTTTTTCCCCCGTTGTTATTTCTTTTCTTTTAACTTTGTGTCCATATATTTATTTTATATTACTTTTTAATTTATTTTTATTTTTATGTGTATGTATGTGTTTTTTTTTTTATATTCCTGAACCCGTTCCTCCTAGTCGAAACGGCGCACAGCCAATTTCTTGTGTGTAGCGGCCTGGTATGATTTCATTTCTACTCATTACATCGCAGAAAATCCCCTTTTATTATTAGAGACGCTTGTGGATTGATATGAACTGTTTTACGCGCGGATTTTTCATATTTTTTGAGTCCCATCAGTGTCCATCCCCCGTTTTCTCTCCCCACCCGTAATTTCTAATGGAGACCCCCGCTCCACCCAAGCCATTCGATAGCGCTCCCCACTTCCCCGTGTTCCAATCTCACTCGCTCCACCTTCTCCGACCAGGTTTCTTATCCCCACCCCCTGCAATTGCTGGTTGTTTTTGTGTCAGCTTTCTCTCTCTTTTTCCTTCTCTTTTCTCTTCATATTCTCCCCTTCTTTTTCTTCGTTTTTTCTTCTCTTTTTCTTCTTTTTCTTTTTCTTCTTCATTAATCACTCTTCATATTCTCCCCTTTTTTTTCTTCGTTTTTTCTTCTCTTTTTCTTTTTCTTTTTCTTCTTCATTAATCACTCTTCATATGCTCCCCTTCTTTTTCTTCGTTTTTTCTTCTCTTTTTCTTTTTCTTTTTCTTCTTCATTAATCACTCTTCATATTCTCCCCTTCTTTTTCTTCGTTTTTTCTTCTCTTTTTCTTTTTCTTTTTCTTCTTCATTAATCACTCTTCATATTCTCCCCTTCTTTTTCTTCGTTTTTCTTTTCCTTCACACTTCCTTTCCCTCTCCCCATTCTTCTTTTTTATTCTCTCCTCATATTCTCCTCTCTCTCTTCTTTTTTTATTTCTTTCTCCCCGTTTCTTATTCTTCGTCGTCTTATTCCTTTTCTTCTGCATCTTCTTCCTTCATCATCTCTTTCCTCTTCCTTCTTCGTTCTTCTTCTTCATCATTTTTCTCCTCCGTGTCTCTTTCATCGTCATTGTTGTCTTCTTTTTCTTCTTCACTTTCTTTTTATATTCTTCACTTCTCCATTTACTTAGTTTTTTTCCTTCTTCTTTTTCTTCCTCCTCCTACTCCACCATCTCCTCTTTCTTCTTCTTCTTCTTCTTCTTCTTCTTCTTTTTTTCTCTCCCTTCTGTTTCTTTCTTTTCTTTCTTCTATTCTCTTTTCTTTTTCGGTGATGTTTTATAATCGTTTTTCTCGCACTTTTTTTTTAAATTACTTTTTTTCGATCATTCTCGTTTTTTTTTCATTCACAATCTACTTTTGCCCGATAATCCTTCCCGATTTTACAAACATTTCAACTTTTGAATGACGATTTTGCGCGATAAGATTTCTTTCTTTATTTTCTTCTTCCTTTCGTATATCATCATTAATTTTTAATGTTCATGTCACTTTCCAAATTTACTTTTTACTTTTCTTCTTTTATTTTGATTATTGTTTCTTTTCTGTCGTTCTTTTCTTCAAATACTTTTCTTCTTCTTTTTCTCTTCCCTCTATTTTTCTTTCTTTTTCTCTTTCTCCTTCTAATACTCTTCCTCTTTTTACTCTCTCCTCTCCTTTTTCTTCTTTTTCCTTTTCTTCTTCTTTTTCTTCTTTTTCTTTCTTCTAACACTTTTACTCTTCAACTCTTTCCTCTTATTTTTCTTTATTTTCTCTCTCTTCTTCTAATACTCTTCTCATTCTCTTTGCTCTTATTGCCTTCTTTCTCGTTTTTTTATAATACTTTTTCTTTCTATTTCATTTAATTTTTCATTTTTTTCTCTTATTCTCATAATACTTTTCCTCTTCTCTTTTCTCTAATTTTCCTATTTTTTTGCTTTCTCTTTCGAATACTTTTCTTCTTCTTTTTCTGTTTTGTCTAATTTTCCTTCTTTTCCTCTTTCTTCTTCTAATACATTTCTTCTTCTACTTTTCTATAGGTTAATTTTCTGTCTTCTCTTTCCTCTAATTTTCCTTTATTTCTCTTCTTCTAATACTTTTCTTTCTCTCTTTCCTCCCTTTTCTTTTTCTTTTTCTCTTACTAATTCTTCTTTTTCTTCTTGTTTTCTTTTTCTTTTTCTTTTTTACTTACTAATTCTTCTTTTTCTTCTTGTTTTCTTTTTTTTTTCTTTTTCTTTTTTACTTACTAATTCTTCTTTTTCTTCTTCTTCTTCTTTTTCTTTTTCTCTTACTAATTCTTGTTTTTCTTCTCCTTCTTTTTCTTTTTCTCTTACTAATTCTTCTTTTTCTTCTTTTTTTCTTTTTCTTTTTCTCTTACTAATTTTTTTTCTTCTTCTTCTTTTTCTTTTTCTCTTACTAATTCTTCTTTTTCTTCTTCTTCTTCTTTTTCTTCTTCTTCTTCTTTTTCTTTTTCTCTTACTAATTCTTCTTTTTTTTCTTCTTCTTTTTCTTTTTCTCTTACTAATTCTTCTTTTTCTTCTTCTTCTTCTTCCTTTTTATTTTCTCTTACTAATTCTTCTTTTTCTTCTTTTCTTCTTTTTCTTCTTCTTTTTCTTTTTCTCTTACTAATTCTTCTTTTTCTTCTTTTCTTCTTTTTCTTCTTCTTCTTCTTTTTCTTTTTCTCTTACTAATTCTTCTTTTTCTTCTACTTTTCGCTCCCTTTATTTTTCTTCTTCTCTTTCTTCTTGTTCCTCCTCTTCTCTTTCGCTTTCCATTTTCTTGTTCTCCCTCTTCTCGTTCGCTCCCCATTTCTTTCTTTCTTTCTTTTTCATCTTATCATTTACCATTTTGCAATTCTTAATACAGAAATGAAATTAAATATTCCTGGAAACTTGTTCCATCCCATGTCTCTATCATTATTCCCATTCCTTCTACTACCCCATTTTCTACATTCGGCTGCACTGATCTCTTACTCTTTCTCTATCTCTCTCTCTCTCTCACTCCCCCCCTTCACACATACAAGTATTTTCTCCATCTCTTCGGTACGTTTTCGTTTTTATTTCGTACGCCTGAATAATTCCTACTCTATCGCTTTATTCCACTACTCCCACCTCCCAAACCAAAACTACAAATATCGCGCCGCCATTTTTTCTTCTCGTTTTTGATTTTCCAAACGACATATTCTGCTTGGACAATCTCGCGCGTTTTCCTCACGCGCCAACGAGACTTTAGTTTCCATCTCAGTGACGCGATATTTCTCCCGTTCGCGCTTCTATTTTGACCTTTCACTCTTTCGCTGTCACAATTTACACGATATTCTAATTCGCATTCAATTCTATTTTATTTCTCTATTTTCTATTATTGTTTTAAAAAAGAATTACAGAAATAACGAATAAATACATTCATATATATATATATACACACACCCACACACACACACACACACACATATATATATATATATATATATATATATATATATATATATATATATATATATATATATATATATATATATAATAGATATGTGTGTGTGTGTTTACTCGTATGTAATACAATCAATAATTTCTATTTTTATTCGAGTTTGTTTTATTTTTATGCTATTGTTTTATTGAAATATGGCCCCTACACACAGAGCTACACACAGACATATTCAGAGACACACAAACACACATAAATATATATTATAAAGATATACTTATGACAAATAATCTACACAGAAACGTTTGCGGGAATGTTTATTATGTGAAACCGAAACTACGCTACTAGATAGTGATTCTCGGTCGTTTGGCAATGGTCCAGGGCGTGAAACCATTGGTCATAACCGATTAAAAACTACGGAATTTATGTAATTACTATAATTCTCTGTCTGAGAAGGCACCGATCACTGCATATAAGTTACAACACTTGTTTGCTGGTTTTATATATATACATATCTAAAGATAAGTGATGAGCATGAAAACTGGATAAAATGCAATATTTATTAAATCATCAATTGTTCAAACATGGGTTGTATAAAACACTTTTTTTCTTTCCTTAATTCATGGATTTGCAAAGATATGCTTTTATCATCAGAGGAAATTCGATAGATAAGTCAGTAAAATTCACTGTAATGCAAACATTTGAGAAATAAAAATATCAAACATATGAAAGTATTAATAATTTAAAAAGTTTAAAATATGCACAGAAAATCATCACTATTGAAGAAGCATCGAATGTTCGACGATTCAAAGTATGAAGCAAGTGTAGGGTGATGAGTCGAAGGTAATCCAGGCATCAGAAGTTGTGAAAGGTTCCATTCTGGGAGATTGAGGTATTCAAGTCCGAGTGAACGTTCGTTGGCAGTGACATGAATCGCACAAAATATACAAATATAAGACCTTAATGAGTTATTGAAAATTGCTAAAAAAATCAGAATATCAGAATATATATATATATATCTCCATAGTGGATCTAAAACCCAGCTGAGATTCCCTAGACAGATAACTACAAAAACGCGGAACGCGACTTGATGTTATTTATCACTTCCCAGGAGTTAAGCACAAGGCCAGTTTTATCTTACTCCCACAAGGTAAGATGTGACCCAAGGTCGGGAAAGTGGGACTTGAAAAGCCAGGGCCTGAGAAGGTGAGCACTCTAGCCATTAAACATTGTCTGGGCAGCCCCGTCGGCATTCTTCGGTAGGGGCGCCTCAGGCAGTAAGCAATAAACTTACTTCTTCCTCAAAGAAGGGGAGGCAAAGCCTGAGAGGGTGGACCTCCTAGAACTGCACAGGACAAACCCACAGACTGGCGTTAATCAAGCCCCGAAGGCCAAGACGATACCAGTATGGGGTGCAGTATCCATCGGAACAGATACTACACTTTGATCTTGGCCAAAAGGCCATATTCTTATTTATCTACCTCCCACAACGTAAGATGTGACACAAGGTCGGGAAGTGGGATTAGATAAGCCAGCGCTCGAGAGGTGAGCACTATGGCCATTTAAAAATTGCCTGGGCAGCCCCGTCGGCATTCCCCGGTAGGGGCGCCTCAGGCAGTAAGCAATAAACTTACTCCTCCCCAAAGAGGGGAGGCGAAGCCTGGGAGGGTGGACCTCCTAGAACTGCACAGGACAGACCCATAGACCGGCGTAAATCAAGCCCCGAAGGCCAAGACGATACCAGTCTATGGGGTGCGGTATCCATCGGAACAGATACTACACTTTGATCTTGGCCAGAATAGTGTACGACTAGTTAGTAACAAATTAATTAGTTTATAAGTTTTATAAGTTGTCGATATAATTATTAATGTGAATGGGATTGATTATTCTAATGGTCAACGTTTTATTTTCTAGTTCCGGGAAAGTAAAAATTGCATTCGTTTATAAGTTTTTGCTATTAGTATTAATGTAACAATTTAGATAAATTAGGTAGTTCAGAAAAGGTACCCCCCCCAAAAAAAAACCAATTTACCGAAATACCATCTCATGGAAAGACAAAGTCGAAAAAGATACAAAGATGAGGGAGAGCTTTATATGGGAGCGGGGTGTAGTAACTGTTCTCATTGACTGATGCCTGTTGACGTGTCTTTATAAGGCAGGTCGAATATTGTCACAAAATTCAGACATTTTTTTTTTGCAATGTCGACGTGCGTAACTTTCAAGGATGCGACCGGACGCATCCGGAGTCAGGTCGAGGTTGCTGTCTGAGCCGATATTAATCGGACCCCGAAATTGACAGTGAAGGTAATGCACCACTGGCGACCACCCTTTGACGCATCTAGAAAATGTATTTTACGATTAAAATCTATTTCTATATTTCACCCCCCCTCAAACTTAATTATTAGAAAAATATTCCCTCCTCCAAATTATTTTCATGATATACAAAATATCTAAAACGAAAAAGGCTTCATCAGTATACATTCGCCACAATACGACTGAAGAAAAAAAAATCAAACTGCAACCGTATACATTTAATTTTTTCCACTTTTTCCACTCGCTCTAAAAGAGAAGATCCTACTCTAACCCTAACCCTAACCCTATTCACTTTTAGTTAAAAGTTATAAAATATTATCACAATCGAATCCTTTTCAATTTTTTTCCTTTGAAAATGTTCAAACTAGATCAATAAAAACAATGCAGTAAAATTTAAATATAAATTAATAACCAACAACACGATCCAATATTTATCTACTTTTTCTCTTTTTTCTTCTTTTTCTTTATTATTTCTTGTTATTTTTCA
Source organism: Sepiola atlantica (assembly GCA_963556195.1). Classification (NCBI taxonomy): domain Eukaryota; kingdom Metazoa; phylum Mollusca; class Cephalopoda; order Sepiida; family Sepiolidae; genus Sepiola; species Sepiola atlantica. Next base: position 70,963,811 of record OY744546.1, read on the forward strand.
TCATAGGGTATAAATTGTCTATTAATCGCATATAAACAGCTTCCGGTAATCGTAAAATAACCTATGCATCAGTCTAATTAATTCATTATTTCTATTTGAATTAAATATTTTATAACTATCATCTTTATTAAGGACGTAATAGATAATTATTACAATCTGAAAAAGACAAAAAAGAAAAAAATCGTAATCTAAAATTCAAAATTATAGGATTTACTATCTCATAATTTATTATTAACTTCCGGTAAAATTAGACCGCCCCATTCACAATTTATTATTATTATTATTATTATTATTATTATTATTATTATTATTATTATTATTATTATTATTATTATTATTATTATTATTATTATTATTATTATTATTATTATTATTATTATTATTATTATTATTATTATTATTATTATTATTATTATTATTATTATTATTATTATTATTATTATTATTATTATTATTATTATTATTATTATTATTATTATTATTATTATTATTATTATTATTATTATTATTATTATTATTATTATTATTATTATTATTATTATTATTATTATTATTATTATTATTATTATTATTATTATTATTATTATTATTATTATTATTATTATTATTATTATTATTATTATTATTATTATTATTATTATTATTATTATTATTATTATTATTATTATTATTATTATTATTATTATTATTATTATTATTATTATTATTATTATTATTATTATTATTATTATTATTATTATTATTATTATTATTATTATTATTATTATTATTATTATTATTATTATTATTATTATTATTATTATTATTATTATTATTATTATTATTATTATTATTATTATTATTATTATTATTATTATTATTATTATTATTATTATTATTATTATTATTATTATTATTATTATTATTATTATTATTATTATTATTATTATTATTATTATTATTATTATTATTATTATTATTATTATTATTATTATTATTATTATTATTATTATTATTATTATTATTATTATTATTATTATTATTATTATTATTATTATTATTATTATTATTATTATTATTATTATTATTATTATTATTATTATTATTATTATTATTATTATTATTATTATTATTATTATTATTATTATTATTATTATTATTATTATTATTATTATTATTATTATTATTATTATTATTATTATTATTATTATTATTATTATTATTATTATTATTATTATTATTATTATTATTATTATTATTATTATTATTATTATTATTATTATTATTATTATTATTATTATTATTATTATTATTATTATTATTATTATTATTATTATTATTATTATTATTATTATTATTATTATTATTATTATTATTATTATTATTATTATTATTATTATTATTATTATTATTATTATTATTATTATTATTATTATTATTATTATTATTATTATTATTATTATTATTATTATTATTATTATTATTATTATTATTATTATTATTATTATTATTATTATTATTATTATTATTATTATTATTATTATTATTATTATTATTATTATTATTATTATTATTATTATTATTATTATTATTATTATTATTATTATTATTATTATTATTATTATTATTATTATTATTATTATTATTATTATTATTATTATTATTATTATTATTATTATTATTATTATTATTATTATTATTATTATTATTATTATTATTATTATTATTATTATTATTATTATTATTATTATTATTATTATTATTATTATTATTATTATTATTATTATTATTATTATTATTATTATTATTATTATTATTATTATTATTATTATTATTATTATTATTATTATTATTATTATTATTATTATTATTATTATTATTATTATTATTATTATTATTATTATTATTATTATTATTATTATTATTATTATTATTATTATTATTATTATTATTATTATTATTATTATTATTATTATTATTATTATTATTATTATTATTATTATTATTATTATTATTATTATTATTATTATTATTATTATTATTATTATTATTATTATTATTATTATTATTATTATTATTATTATTATTATTATTATTATTATTATTATTATTATTATTATTATTATTATTATTATTATTATTATTATTATTATTATTATTATTATTATTATTATTATTATTATTATTATTATTATTATTATTATTATTATTATTATTATTATTATTATTATTATTATTATTATTATTATTATTATTATTATTATTATTATTATTATTATTATTATTATTATTATTATTATTATTATTATTATTATTATTATTATTATTATTATTATTATTATTATTATTATTATTATTATTATTATTATTATTATTATTATTATTATTATTATTATTATTATTATTATTATTATTATTATTATTATTATTATTATTATTATTATTATTATTATTATTATTATTATTATTATTATTATTATTATTATTATTATTATTATTATTATTATTATTATTATTATTATTATTATTATTATTATTATTATTATTATTATTATTATTATTATTATTATTATTATTATTATTATTATTATTATTATTATTATTATTATTATTATTATTATTATTATTATTATTATTATTATTATTATTATTATTATTATTATTATTATTATTATTATTATTATTATTATTATTATTATTATTATTATTATTATTATTATTATTATTATTATTATTATTATTATTATTATTATTATTATTATTATTATTATTATTATTATTATTATTATTATTATTATTATTATTATTATTATTATTATTATTATTATTATTATTATTATTATTATTATTATTATTATTATTATTATTATTATTATTATTATTATTATTATTATTATTATTATTATTATTATTATTATTATTATTATTATTATTATTATTATTATTATTATTATTATTATTATTATTATTATTATTATTATTATTATTATTATTATTATTATTATTATTATTATTATTATTATTATTATTATTATTATTATTATTATTATTATTATTATTATTATTATTATTATTATTATTATTATTATTATTATTATTATTATTATTATTATTATTATTATTATTATTATTATTATTATTATTATTATTATTATTATTATTATTATTATTATTATTATTATTATTATTATTATTATTATTATTATTATTATTATTATTATTATTATTATTATTATTATTATTATTATTATTATTATTATTATTATTATTATTATTATTATTATTATTATTATTATTATTATTATTATTATTATTATTATTATTATTATTATTATTATTATTATTATTATTATTATTATTATTATTATTATTATTATTATTATTATTATTATTATTATTATTATTATTATTATTATTATTATTATTATTATTATTATTATTATTATTATTATTATTATTATTATTATTATTATTATTATTATTATTATTATTATTATTATTATTATTATTATTATTATTATTATTATTATTATTATTATTATTATTATTATTATTATTATTATTATAATAATTATTATTATTATTATTATTATTATTATTATTATTATTATTATTATTATTATTATTATTATTATTATTATTATTATTATTATTATTATTATTATTATTATTATTATTATTATTATTATTATTATTATTATTATTATTATTATTATTATTATTATTATTATTATTATTATTATTATTATTATTATTATTATTATTATTATTATTATTATTATTATTATTATTATTATTATTATTATTATTATTATTATTATTATTATTATTATTATTATTATTATTATTATTATTATTATTATTATTATTATTATTATTATTATTATTATTATTATTATTATTATTATTATTATTATTATTATTATTATTATTATTATTATTATTATTATTATTATTATTATTATTATTATTATTATTATTATTATTATTATTATTATTATTATTATTATTATTATTATTATTATTATTATTATTATTATTATTATTATTATTATTATTATTATTATTATTATTATTATTATTATTATTATTATTATTATTATTATTATTATTATTATTATTATTATTATTATTATTATTATTATTATTATTATTATTATTATTATTATTATTATTATTATTATTATTATTATTATTATTATTATTATTATTATTATTATTATTATTATTATTATTATTATTATTATTATTATTATTATTATTATTATTATTATTATTATTATTATTATTATTATTATTATTATTATTATTATTATTATTATTATTATTATTATTATTATTATTATTATTATTATTATTATTATTATTATTATTATTATTATTATTATTATTATTATTATTATTATTATTATTATTATTATTATTATTATTATTATTATTATTATTATTATTATTATTATTATTATTATTATTATTATTATTATTATTATTATTATTATTATTATTATTATTATTATTATTATTATTATTATTATTATTATTATTATTATTATTATTATTATTATTATTATTATTATTATTATTATTATTATTATTATTATTATTATTATTATTATTATTATTATTATTATTATTATTATTATTATTATTATTATTATTATTATTATTATTATTATTATTATTATTATTATTATTATTATTATTATTATTATTATTATTATTATTATTATTATTATTATTATTATTATTATTATTATTATTATTATTATTATTATTATTATTATTATTATTATTATTATTATTATTATTATTATTATTATTATTATTATTATTATTATTATTATTATTATTATTATTATTATTATTATTATTATTATTATTATTATTATTATTATTATTATTATTATTATTATTATTATTATTATTATTATTATTATTATTATTATTATTATTATTATTATTATTATTATTATTATTATTATTATTATTATTATTATTATTATTATTATTATTATTATTATTATTATTATTATTATTATTATTATTATTATTATTATTATTATTATTATTATTATTATTATTATTATTATTATTATTATTATTATTATTATTATTTACTCACTAGGAGTTATCACACTGATCATCGTCAGTGGTCACCCACTGCCGACAACCTGTGGTATTCCCTGGAGTCTGAGTGACAACAAGTCTCCTCAGGCCTCCAGTATGCTCCACCTCTTTTCGTTCATCACCGCTGATGACCTTGCGGTAATCGCAACAGCCACCTACCAACGATTTCCCGCTGATAAGGGCCATCGGTCCCCTCTGGGGCCCGAGTGGCAACAAGCCTTCCCAAGGTCCCAGAGCTGTCCGCGCTCTTCCAGTGGAGGTCTGGTTTTGCGCTTTCCCTCCTCGACCCTCTGTCCATAATTTTCGTGGCGTCAGCCTATGCTTGCGCCTCTCTCATGCGGTTGTATTTTCCCCGGTTCTGTTGTTTTGTGCTTCCATGTGTTTGTTCTCCATTCGTTGCTTATGTGGGTTGGTTTCCGCATTCGAGGACATTTCTCAGGATTGTAGCTGTTTTGATCATTACTGTCCTTTGTATGGTCTCAGTTATCCCTTTGATTCCTATTTCTCCTAGTCTTTTCTCCATGTTTTTGGGGACTGTTCCTAGTGCTCCTATGATTATTGGTGTTATACTGACTTTCTTCATGTTCCATATTCCTTTCAATTCTCTGGCAAGTTCAGTATATTTGCTTCTCTTTTCCGTCTCTTTGATCTTCACTCTGTGGTCTGCTGGAACGGCAAAGTCCACGATTTTGCAGGATTTTTCTTTCTTGTTGATTATTATCATATCCGGTCTCCTTGCTGTTATGGGTTTGTCTGTTTGTACATTCATATCCCATATGATTTTGTGTTTTTCGTTTTCTAGTACAGTTTCTGGTTTGTGTTTGTACCGTTTTCTTGCATATTCGAAATTCAGTTGTTTGCACATTTCCCGGTGTACTTCTTTCCCCATGCTGTCATGTCTGTTCTTGTATTCCCTTTGTGCTAGCTTGCTGCATTCACTTATTATATGATTTATCGTTTCGTCTCTTTGTCCACACAATCTGCATTTGCTGTTTTCCTGGGTTTTATCTATCTTTGCTTTAATACAGTTTGTCCTAATCGCATTGTTCTGTGCGGCCGTCAGCAGAGATTCCGTTTCTCTGTTCAGGTTTCCTTTTCTTAGCCATGCCCAGCTGTTTTCATTGGCTTCATCGCTTGTGAGTCTTATAAAGCATCCATGTAGTTGTTTTTCTTCCCACTTTTCCTTTCTTGTCTTTTTGTTTCTGGGTTCAGTGCTTCCGGGGTTGTTTGTTGGGCTGGTGTCTCTTGCTGTGGCGATCAGTCTTTCCGTGTTCTGGGTTACATATTTCTCCAGCTCTTTTTTGGTGTCTTCCACACAGTCTTCTATACTTACCAGTCCTCTACCTCCTTCATTTCTTTTCACGTAGAGTCTGTCCGTGTCGTCTTTTGGGTGCAGTGCATTGTGCATAGTCATTAGTTTTCTAGTTCTTTGGTCAAGGTGCCTGAGTTCTTCTTTGGTCCAGCCTATGAATGGTCCAGAGTATCTTATTAGTGATACAGCCCATGTGTTTATCCCTTTTACTAGGTTTCTGCTATATAGTTTAGTTTCTAAGAGTTTCCTTGTTCTTCGTAGATATTCTTTTCCAATCTTCTCTTTCATTTCTGTATATTTGATTGTGTCTGCTTCCAGAACTCCCAGGTATTTGTAACTGTCTTGTTCTCCTAGCGCCCTCATCTCCTCTTGGTTGGGGAGTTCTATACCTTCTGTCTTTTCCAGTTTTCCTCTTTTGATCTCAAGCAGTGCACATTTTTCTATTCCAAACTCCATTTGGATATCCTGGCTGAATATCCTGGTTGTGTTTATCAGCTTTTCCAGTTCTTTTTTGTTTTTTGCAAACAGTTTAAGGTCATCCATGTACATCAGGTGGTTTATTCTTTGTTCTGTATCCGTAAACCTGTATCCGGCATCACACTTTCTGAGTATGTAGTTGAGTGGCATCATGGCTATTATAAACAGTAGTGGTGATAGAGAGTCTCCTTGAAAAATGCCTCTCTGTATTTTTATCTCAGACAGGTATTGTCCTCCGGCTGTCAGTTTTAGTCTCCATGTTTCCATTGCTTTCTGGATGAGATTAATAATCCTGTCTGGTATCTTGTATATTTTTAAGCATTCAATTATCCATGTTTGGGGGATTCTGTCGTAGGCTTTCTTGTAGTCAATCCATGCCATGGTTATGTTCTTTTGTCTGCTCTTCACCTCCTTCAGAGTCTTTTGATCAATGTATAGTAGATCATGTGCACCTCTTTGTCCTTTCCGGCATCCTTTTTGTTCCTCGGGGAGCAGTCCACGTTTGTCCAGGGATTGGTAGATTTGTTCTCTCAGTTGTGCTGTGAGAATTTTCCACATTATTGGTAGACATGTTATCGGTCTGTAGTTGCTGGGGGTCGTTCCCTTTTTGGGGTCTTTTTGTATTAGTGTTGTTCTTCCTTCCGTCATCCATTCTGGTATGTCTGTTTTGCGGATACATCCGCTCAGTTTCTGCGCTATTCTTTCATGCAGGGTCGTGAATTTTTTAAACCAGTATGCATGTATTCCATCGTGGCCTGGTGCTCTCCAGTTTGCCATTTTTCTTAGGGTTTTCTTGATCGTTTCTTTGTTGATTTCTGTTTCGGTTCCTTCTTCGATTTCTTGCAGTTCATCTTTCATGTTTTTCAACCATTGGGCATTCTTGTTGTGCTTTTTTGGTTCTTCCCATATCTTGCTCCAGAATTGTTTTGTTTCTGTTGGGTTCGGTTTCTCTGTCGTTGTTTTTTCTCCATTTACGTTTTTGTAAAACTGGCTTTCATTGTTTTCAAAGGTCCTGTTCTGTTTGCTCTGTTCTGATTTGTACCTGTATCGTCTCAGTCTTCCTTCTATTGCTGCTATCCTTTGTTTTATTTCTTCATGTTTCTCATTTAGTTTTTCCTTGCGTTTCTGATTTTTGCTTCTTAATCGTTTCATGTCCTCCTTCCTTCTGTTCACGGTTTTAGCTTCTTTCCGAAATTTGGTGATCTGGGTTTCCAGTCTGATTTCCCATCCAGGTTTTGTCGGTCCTCTATTTTGTCCATTCTCTTCGTTTCTTAGTTTCATACTATTTATTATTATTATTATTATTATTATTATTATTATTATTATTATTATTATTATTATTATTATTATTATTATTATTATTATTATTATTATTATTATTATTATTATTATTATTATTATTATTATTATTATTATTATTATTATTATTATTATTATTATTATTATTATTATTATTATTATTATTATTATTATTATTATTATTATTATTATTATTATTATTATTATTATTATTATTATTATTATTATTATTATTATTATTATTATTATTATTATTATTATTATTATTATTATTATTATTATTATTATTATTATTATTATTATTATTATTATTATTATTATTATTATTATTATTATTATTATTATTATTATTATTATTATTATTATTATTATTATTATTATTATTATTATTATTATTATTATTATTATTATTATTATTATTATTATTATTATTATTATTATTATTATTATTATTATTATTATTATTATTATTATTATTATTATTATTATTATTATTATTATTATTATTATTATTATTATTATTATTATTATTATTATTATTATTATTATTATTATTATTATTATTATTATTATTATTATTATTATTATTATTATTATTATTATTATTATTATTATTATTATTATTATTATTATTATTATTATTATTATTATTATTATTATTATTATTATTATTATTATTATTATTATTATTATTATTATTATTATTATTATTATTATTATTATTATTATTATTATTATTATTATTATTATTATTATTATTATTATTATTATTATTATTATTATTATTATTATTATTATTATTATTATTATTATTATTATTATTATTATTATTATTATTATTATTATTATTATTATTATTATTATTATTATTATTATTATTATTATTATTATTATTATTATTATTATTATTATTATTATTATTATTATTATTATTATTATTATTATTATTATTATTATTATTATTATTATTATTATTATTATTATTATTATTATTATTATTATTATTATTATTATTATTATTATTATTATTATTATTATTATTATTATTATTATTATTATTATTATTATTATTATTATTATTATTATTATTATTATTATTATTATTATTATTATTATTATTATTATTATTATTATTATTATTATTATTATTATTATTATTATTATTATTATTATTATTATTATTATTATTATTATTATTATTATTATTATTATTATTATTATTATTATTATAGTTGTTGTTATTATTATTATTATTATTATTATAGTTGTTGTTATTATTATTATTATTATTATTATTATTATAGTTGTTGTTATTATTATTATTACTATTACTATTACTATTATTATTATTATTATTATTATTATTATTTAAAAAACATTAAAAAAAAATTTGTTTACTCACAAGGAGTTCTCACACAGGCAGTAATCAGTGATTGCTCACTGATAATCACCGGTGGTGTTCCCTTGAGTCTGAGTGACAACAAATCTCCTCAGATTTTCAGTGCTCTCCACCTCTTTTGGTAACTACTGCAAATGAATTTGCGTTATCAAAACAGACGCTTACCCTCGATTTCTCGTTGGTAACGACCATTATCCTTCCTCGGTCTTTCTATCCACCTTGATCCTTCACGACTGTTTTGTGTGGTATTAGCCGGGTCTGGTGCCATCACTTGAGGGGTAGTTTATGAAATATTTTGCAGTTTCTATTATTATTATTGTTATTATTATTATTAGTATTATTATTATTAGTATTATTATTTAAACCCAATAACAACAGCATAAATTATTTGAATTGTCAAATGGGCGGAAAATGGTACAGACGAAAGCGCGTTCTCTCAGACCAAAATTTCGAATACCATTGAGATTTTAAACTACGACTCGGACAAGGAGGTTACGGTTGCCTCGTATTTCAGGCGTTATGAACACATACATAATTTAGACTGTTAAAACTGGACTGATTCCAAAAAGGTTCGGTTACTGTTATGACACAGTGGAATATACGAAATTTGTATATTTTACTTCAAAAAATCAGCGAGCTAAAATTTACCGAAACAATAGAATTTGACGAAATTATTTAGTCCAAAAGCATCTCTCTATAAGAAATATAACTTTTGCGAGCATAGTAAATAAGCACTGTAACAACTTCAGATTATCAGAATTTAGTGCTAATCACTTTCAATGTTTCATTTTTTCACAAGGATTGGTGTCGAACATAGACTTTGAAATTAGACGGAGAGTATTTAGCAAACTGAAAAATGAACCAGATCTAACACTCAAGCCAATAGCCGAGGACCGCCAATGGTTTATTAGCATGCGTCAAGATTTGAAGGATATCGAACAGTCTGGAGGGTCCCACATAAGAAAAATCCGCAACAAGAAAAAAATGACTTCACCATTTACATTTGAGAGTCAAAAGAGAAGTAGTCTTCCACCTAAACCGCGCTTCGGTTGCGGACAGATGCAGTTGTACAGAAATTGCCCCTATAAAACTAAGAAATGCTTTAGAAGCGATCGCATAGGGCATAAACGTACGGATTGCAGAACAGAAAATCAAACAAAGAGTTTTATCTGAATCGCCAAGTGCAGCGAAATTGAAAATGTTAGGAAGTTTGCTCAAGTTAAAATATGAAATAGGAACATAAGAATACAGTTAAACTCAGGGTTCGAGTTATCAATTTTTAATCTATACACATGAAGAA
>OY744546.1:70979703-70999703 GCA_963556195.1 Sepiola atlantica
GAGGTCCCCAGATGCCGAAGAGCCGTTTACTCCAAAAGCTCCTTTTCTCGTGCTGCTGGACTCTAGAACTCCCTCCTGCTTTCCTGACGTTACTGACATGCAGAAATTTAAAACTAATATAAACAGACATCTCGCTGCTGAGGTTGAATCCTCCCCTCCCCCAAACGGTCACCTTTTTTTCTCAGTAGCCCCTTACGTCTACAGTGGCGGCCTGCATTGTTTGGGGTGAAATAATATATATATATATATATATATATATATATTCGCATGTGCTTATATATATATATATATATATATATATATATATATATATATATATATATATATATAGCATAATATAAAATGATATAATAAAATAAGGGGCGAATCAAATTTTATTAGAATGCAAAATTCATATATATAAATATATATATATATATATATATATATATATATATATATATATATATATATATTTGTCTGTGTTTATATATATGTATATCAGTCAGTAGAATACCCAATTTATGACATAATCAATAGTTTGTAATCTTGCTCAGAAAGATTCGTAATTAGTGAAAAATTCGATTGAATATCGCGTGTATCGAATTAATAAATAATCTATACACTGACGAAGAGTTTCGTTAAAATTTTCAATTTTCGACACTGCTACAAAAATTATAATAAAGTGAAATTTCTGAAACATATGTACGCAATTATAAGTATTGTATGTATTGAAATTTTTCAGAAAATGATTACAAAATATTAATTATGTCAGAAATTTTATATTCAACTTAATTATAATATATGACCTCTGCTTGACTTTAAGTGTTACTGATTGGGCTCAATTGTACATTCATTTCATGAGTTTCTTGGGGAGGTACAGTTGTTAAACCCCTAACACTCTTTCACCAGGTGTTTTTTTTTCGAGGCACCATTTCGCGAATACAGGAGCTATGACCAGGATCACTGACTTTCCTCCTGCTACTCATCTGTCTTTTGGCTAAGATCAAAGTGTAGTATCTGTTCCGATGGATACTGCACCCTATACTGGTGTTGGCTTGGCCTTAGGGTCTTGATTTACGCCGGTCAATGGGTCTGTCCTGTGCAGTTCTGAGAGGTCCACCTTCCCAGGCTTCGCCTCCCCAAAGAAGTAAGTTTATTGCTTACTGCCTGAGGCGCGCCTACCGGGGAATGCCGACGGGGCTGCCCAGGCAATTTTGAAACCCCACTTTCCCGACCCGAGTTTGGGTCACATCTTACTTGTGGGAGTAAGATAAAAACTGGCCTTGTGCCTAACTCCTGGAGAGGAGTAAATCAATACTCATCTGTCACAGTTTACCATGGTTTGACGCATTGGCTAACTGTAGATACAATTTTGACGAGGATATTATTTTGCGTTGTCTTCCCACATACAGCGCCTGATATTTCCAAATGGTCACCCATCTATTATTGACCACGCTCGACGCTGCTTAACTTAACTTTTGATATAATGAGAACTGTTGTGTCAACGTGATTTTGCTGAATGATTACCACCTATGCTTTAAAAAGAATCCCGTAATTGCTTTTAAAAGCTTAACAAAATAGATGTATCATGTATTTGTTTATGGATGCAAATGTTCACGTACGCAATTCTTTCCTACAAAACTATCCGGGGCACAAATGTCCAATACACAACTACCCTAGCAACGAATATAAGATTGGATATCTGGACCTCAGAAACAACTGATTGAGGAATTTTGAATGTCAGGTTGAGCAGAAAAGAGCGAAAAAGTATTCCTTTTAATATAGTAGACTGAATAGTTTTTCGCTCACACGTTTTTCACATCTGATCTTCTGACCTCGCCAGACAGGCACCTACTAATATTATTCTATAGCTATGTCAAAGGACATACAATATATTAAATACTGAAATACACACTATCTAAAATACGCAATTTCAATATACAACAAGTGGTATGAACACTTCTCGGCCTATCAGATTACCACATTCCGAAACACTTATGTTATTAGCAGTTGACATTTGAACTGTGCTATGAATAAGCGATTGTGTTGTTCATATTAGTCCGACATGGGTCTGGTTCATTTTTGAGTTGATGACCTTTTTTTCTGTGCAGTTCTAAAAGGTTCACACTCTCAGGCGTTATCTTCTCTCTTTGCGAAGCTGTCTGTTTATTGTTGATCGCCTGAAGCGCCCCTACTGGAGAATGCCCACGGAGCCGTTCATGCAATACACACGCCTCTTGTGCGCTGGTTTTTCAATCTCCACTTTGTGTCACATCTACCCGCGATTACAGACGTACGTCACAGTATGGTCGGGAATCGGGAAACGAAGTCCCGCCTTTTCACTCCCTCCACTTTAGGGCTGGGGAGTTGATTGTAACCATAAGCAGAGTGTGCTAAAATCAATGTCGACATTCTACATGCAATAAATTGTAAGTTACATAAAAAAATATTTTCTTTGTTCTCGATTTGATCATTTCTGCTGTAACACCTTCCGATTACGGGATTACCCAAAGAAGATGACTATGTTACACGGACACACGTTTCATAACCGTTGGTTTATTTTTTAAACTAATACAATTTTTAATTGATGAATTATTTTTTAATATACTTTATATATTTAAATATTTATTTAAAAAATCTTGTTATTGAATTTTACAAAAAAATTAATAGTTTCTTTTTCTTTTATTTCTTTTTCTTTTGATTCTTTTTCTTTTTTCTTTTATTTCTTTTTCTTTTAATTCTTTTTCTTTTTTCTTTTATTTCTTTTTCTTTTATTTCTTTTTCTTTTTTCTTTTATTTCTTTTTCTTTTATTTCTTTTTCTTTTATTTCTTTTTCTTTTTTTCTTTAATTTCTTTTTCTTTTATTTCTTTTTCTTTTTTTATTTCTTTTTCTTTTTTCTTTTTTCTTTCATTTCTTTTTCTTTTATTTCTTTTTCTTTTTTTCTTTTATTTCTTTTACTTTTTTCTTTTTCTTTTTTTCTTTTATTTCTTTTTCTTTTATTTCTTTTTCTTTTTTTCTTTTCTTTCTTTTTCTTTTATTTCTTTTTCTTTTTTTTCTTTAATTTCTTTTTTCTTTTATTTTTTTTTCTTTTATTTGTTTTTCTTTTTCTTTTATTTGTTTTTCTTTTATTTGTTTTTCTTTTATTTGTTTTTATTTCATTTATTTAAAAAAATATTTATTTTATTTCTTTTTCTTTTATTTCTTTTTCTTTTATTTCATTTATTTCTTTTATTTCTTTTTCTTTTATTTCTTTTTCTTTTATTTCTTTCTCTTTTTTTCTTTCTTATTCTTTTATTTGTTTTTCTTGTATTTGTTTTTCTTTTATTTCCTTTTCTTTTTATTTCTTTTTATTTCATTTATTTTTCTTTTATTTATTTAATTTTTTTATTTTTCATTTCTTTTTTTTCTTTTTTATTTATTTGGTTTTTATTTATTTTATTTATTTTATTTCATTTATTTCTTTTATTTCTTTTTCTTTTCTTTCTTTTTCTTTTCTTTTTTCTTTCTTTATTTTAATTTTATTTATTTTAATTTCATTTATTTTTCAAATTATGACTACTATCAATGTTTTTTTCAGAATTTATAGTTATTACCTTTAAAATCTTCAAAATATTCTCAGAGGTATGTATTTATCAAAAGGCGCATTTGTTTACGAATGCAATGTCCAAGTACGCAATTGTCTGCTTCACGATTGTCCGGGTTACAATTGTCCGGTACTTTCCTATAAACGAAGAAAAGCTGAGATATCTGGCAGCCAGTAGAAACCGTTGATCCATGCTACAACGGCTTAAGAATTTTATGGCAGATTGAAGAGTAAAGAGGTAAAAACAAGAAAAAATTTCTTTTGATATAAAGTAGAATCAATATTTTTTTTGTTCACATGTTTTTTCACATTTAAAAATATGTTAAAGTTCAAACGGGTATGAAAGTCACCAATGACGAAATCCAAAAAGCGTGGGGCTCAGAAATATTGGTAAATCCAGAAGAATCTGTATAAAAATCCAAATTTAGAACTTTGACAGTTTTATTCTGTCAACTTATCAATCATTAATCTCCTCTGATGATAAGATGTTAATCTTTGAAAAGCCTGGTTTAAGGAATGAAAGAGAAGGAAAAATAATTGTTTTTATTAACTAAACTGCTCCTTGTTTTGAACAACTGAAGATATTGATTTGCTTATATTTGCAGGTCTAATCAATTTTCATTTACTTAACATATTTTTGCTCCATCCAGTATATTTAGCTTTCTGTATTTCACAATAGGTCCAACTCTCTAAAAGTTTACCTTTTAGTTATAATTTTGATATATATATATATATATATATATATATATATATATATATATATATATATATATATATATATATATCGATCTTTGAAAAGCCTTGGCTTAAGGAAAGAATAATAAACACTAGTTTATTACTGAATACACCTTGCATTGAACAATTGAAATTTGAAATAAATTTGGACAATCGTCGCATTTTTATCACTCTTTTTTCTTCTATCTCTCTCTCTCTCTATATATATATATATATTAGCAAAACGGACATTTCTAAATTCTAATGGTACGTTTGTTTAGTCAGCGCGCATAGCGATGAAAATTCTATTTCAATCTTGAGCGGGATCGACAGACCGACAGACAAGGCTTCTAATCGTTCTGCGTGGACATCTGAAAACGGGAAGTTGGAAGAAAAATAAAACTCTAACTCATGAAGAAGATCGAAAAACATATTAGAGCGAATTCAGATTTAGACGACGAAGGTGAAGATGGGCAAAAACGCCGCCTTTAATATAAAATAATAGAAAATAGAACAGATCTCCGTCCCTTGTTAAGCGGGGAAATATATGGGTGCGGTACATTGGTGATTGCGCATCGTAACCGTTCGGTTTGACTGACACTGGGCGGCGGGGAATAAACGATCATTTAAAACGGTTGCGAAACTAGAATCTCGACCGTAACGATTAAGAGTTCCCTAATACGAGAGACAGCCAATCGAGAGCGGTTTACAGAGCGGTGTCGGTCGGTGGTGCGAGCAACAAACGAATGGAATGGTCGGACGATCGGAAATTGTCATATTAAACAGCAGGGGGCACTTCTAATGAGGTGGCCCCAACATCAGAACGACAAGGGCGGGGACGGGGGCGTGTTAGCATGAAAACGAGAAAGGAAAAAAGCGAAATTGATAATCTATGGAATTGGAGAATGTGAAGATACAGTGCGGCTTTGTTTGTTTTGTGTGAGCCCGAAGCGAAAACAACTAGTGTGTCTTTTCGGTTTCCGGACCATTTTGAAGCACTTCCGGTTCGTCTTGTACTCGCTTGCTCTCTGCGTTTAATAGCTGTTGGATTTGTATTGGTCGATCTTAGGTCAATTTCACTTAAAGCCACCAAGTAAACCATCTAGGGAAAACCTCAGCAAGATATATATACATGGGAAAATGAAAAAGGAAAACAAAAAAATGGATGTTTTTTATGTGTACATCAACGTTTCGTCTTTATTTATAAGACTTCATCAGGATGATAATATAGAGAAAAAAATATATATACATATATACGTTCCGCACACATTAAAAAACGCACATATTTATTTATATATGTACTTATAGAATACTCATCCCAAGACGAGTATAAGCAATAAATAAAGGATTAGCTTCATATTTAAATGTTTTTTCTTCTTTATGGTTTCGGTACCTCCATGAATGGTAAATTTTACAAAAAAATAATGTGCCCACGTTACGGACCCTATTGCCTAGCATACATATTCCATAATTCAATATGATAAGTTCAATGGTTTAGAATTTTTATCAAGAAATACATATTACTGACGCTACGCGCGCGTGCACCGATCGTTTTAAAAATGTATTATTTAATACAACTCAAAATTTGATGTAGAGCAATTCTTTTCTCGATTATACTTTTTGTATCTAGCTTATTTCAAAGTTTATTTTTATGGAGGAGGATGGGTTCTAAGGTGCGGCCATCCAAACTCGCAACCCCTACTTTACAACTATATATATATATATATATATATATATATATATATATATATATATATATATATATATATATGAGAAAAAAGAAACAATGTTTCAGACAATATGTAAAAATAAAAATGGAATAAAGAATAAGCAATTCAACAACTAACAAAAATAAACTCAACAACTCATGTTGTAAAGTTCTACCGAGATATTTCGGCTGTCAAGATACGACCATTTTCGTTCGGTTAGTAAACTTTATTTAAAAACGGAAAAGTTTTCAAATTTATATAAATAATGCGATTGGAAGAAAATGTCACGTGCAGAGAACAAAAAAAGGGGGGAAAAGGGACGCGAGGAATGTTATGAAAAGAGAAAGAAAAAGAAGATGAAGAAGAGGAAGAAGAAGAAAGAGACCAATCAACGTCAGTTGAAGAAGAAGAAAAAGAAGAAGAAGAAAAAAAGTAAGAGCAAACGTAAGAAAGGGTAAATCGACATTTGACTGCCGAAAGCTACTAAAGAAGAAAAAAAGAGAGAGAAAAAAATCAGTGCTTGGATATCGCCTGCTGATTGAAATCCAATTCGGATTGAGAACGTAGTAATTTGAAGCAGTTAACGTCGGGGTTCTTTATTTTTACATATATATATATATATATATATATATATATATATATATATATATATATATATATATATATATATATATATATATATAAAAATTATACACATACCTATCCTTTTATACATATGTACACCCTAAATGTTAAAATGTACCAAATAAAATAATGTTCCCATGTAATCACTGTGTAACCTAAAATATATATTCTAAAATTTATAATGATCTGTTCATAAGTTTGAGAGATTATCTTGCACATATAAATATATAGAAATATATACCCATACCTTACTTTAAATATATAGATATATAGATGAAGAAAAATTACCTCTCAAAATAAGTACCGAACTGAATCAAAATAATGATATTGAAAAAAATGGCTTGATTTCCTTTAAAGGGTAGCTATATCGATAATAAATGTTAATAAATTGTACTCAGCCTAAGATTGTTTTGCTTGATTATCAGAACTGTACCAGACTTGTCTCTAACGCCTTATATATATATATATATATATATATATATATATATATATATATATATATATAGTCTCTAGCACCTCGTTGTAATACATAAACATTGGATACTTTTCACTTCATCGATTGTTGACACATTTCGCGACTGGATAACTTTGTCAGCTCTTTCAGTTTCTCGTATTTGGACTGGTACTTCATCACCTGGATTAATCTTCAGTCAACCCTCTGGATGTCTGTCTTGATTATGTTTTTCAAATTGTATGACTTGGATAGATTTAACAAAAATGCATGTTTTTGGGTTGATATATTTGATGTTATGTATTTTTATGTATTTTTATATATATTTTTATACATTTTCGAAGTTTAATTTTATTACCTGTAGTAGTATAACTGCGGTAATGATCCTCTGAAGAGAAGAATTATCTTTGAAAAGTCACGAGTTAAGGACTTTTAGATACATTGCTTGAACTTTGAATTCTAATAAAATTTGATTGACACCTTATTTTATTACTTCATTTTATATCATAATATTAATGCTCTATCCAGTATATTGAGCTTAAGTTTTTATCCGGATGTTTTAACTAATTATAAGATATTAGTTGACGCTTATATCTTTTGGTGGATTGCTTCATATATATATATATATATATATATATATATATATATATATATATATATATATGTGTGCAATGTTCCTTTTAATGGTAGAACACTTTACGGCGGCTGCCTTTGAATAGGATTAATCTCTTGCTGATTTACCGAGTTATTGACAACGCGCGTGCCCGCTGGACGTTGAAATTTGAGTTTGAAATATAACTTGTGTTTCCGGTGTTCGAGTCCGGCGACCAGTGTAAATAATTCTTCTCTATACTGACGATTTCCGTAAATGATGGAACGTATACGTATGTAGATAAATAATTATATATATATATATATATATATATATATATATATATATATATATATATATATAACTCATGTCTAGATATCCTTTGATAGATCCTTTCAATAGTCTGAATCAGGATCTTAGCTTCGGAGGGGAATTGGCTGATGAATTTGCCATAGTTTAGATTTGTGTCCCAAGTACTTTTAGACCCATCCGGGTCCATCTTCACGTGAATGAGGTTAATCAGGTACAGACCATTTGTTAGTATTATAGAAGGTTTTGGCGATAATTATGTAATAAGTATGAAACTATAGTTAGAATTATAGACATTTTAGTATATTATTACTGATATTAAAGTTAATTCTATTAATTAGGTTTTTTTGGTGTTTATATATAGGGCTTCTAATATGTGGAGTTTTTGCTTGTTAGTACTATATTCTTAGATTTTGGTATTTTCTACTAAGAGTTTTCTGAATTCCGATCGGGGACAGGAATGGTCGTTAGTTAAGTGTTGGGCTATGGTGCTAGTATCAGACAAATGCATCGTCAATCTTCTCGATAAAGTCGTGGTAGTCAAACCTATGTATATGTTTTTTTCTTGGTTGTCTCTTATATTCAAGAATACTTGCCTGCACACACACACACACACACACACACATATATATATATATATAGAGAGAGAGAGATAGAAGAAAAAAGAATGATAAATATGCGACGATTGTCCAAATTTATTTCAAATTTCAATTGTTCAATGCAAGGTGTATTCAGTAATAAACTAGTGTTTATTATTCTCTCCTTAAGCCAAGGCTTTTCAAAGATCGAAATCTTATCATCAGAGGAGAAATACAGATGGATAAGCTGGCTTTCGAAAAATATGAAAATTATTATTAAAGGAATTTTTGTTAAAAAACGCAGTGAATGAAAAGAAAAATTCCGTGAAAAATATTTGCAGATTGTCCGGGTGGTAAATTTCCGTTGAAAAGAAGTCAAATGAATTGTAGAATGTGAAGAAAACTCTTTGCGTGGGAGCAGTGTGGAGAAAGTGCTCAAGATATAGGTGAGTCCAGACGCACTTAAAGGGGATTGAAAAGGGAGAAATTAGCCATTTTTATATACTTCCAGTGTTTATTATTCTTTCCTTAAGCCAAGGCTTTTCAAAGAAAAAAAAAATATATACTAGCAGAAAGATCCGACATCGCTCGGGATTTAATGAGAACGCTATAGCCTTTTTCACTATGCTGATAACACCATATATTTTCTATCTTTTTCTTTCATTCGCTCCCTCGTATATTCGGAAGAAATTGAAATTTTGGAAAACTTTCGAACTGAGCGTCATATGGTTTACATCTCAGTAAAATCCGATATATGTATTTAGAATTTTAACAGGGGGGGGGTCTTCACCCCAAACTCCTTTAGAGGAGTGGGGGGCATAGAAATTGGGAAAATTGAGGGACACGTAGTTATAAGGGACAACTTTTAGTGTTTTCCCCGGAGAATTTCTTACATTTGATTTTTATTCTAATTATACATTTTATTTGTATTCAAGCTATATTTTAAACTTTAAAAATGGTTCTGCCCCATACGTCTCTTAGGGTTGCACTTTGAGATTCGGGACTACTTCCTTGTCTTCCCAGGAAAAGTTTACATATAGATAAGCTTTTACTTTTATGTATATTCTCTAACCTCTCTTTCCATTGGAAATACAAACGCATACATACTCAGACACTAAAATTATATATATATATATATATATATATATATATATATATATATATATATATATATATATATATATATATTTGAAACTTTGCTTTAAAACTAAATGATAGTTTATTTTCAACATCCTCGAGAGTGCTCGACTTTAATTTTATAAATGGGCTATTATAACAAGTTTTGGACGCGACTGTATATATATATATATATATATACAGTCGCGTCCAAAACTAAGGGACAACATTTTAAAACCTATATTTGTTAGAAATAATAACCGTAAAAAGCTGAAATTTTGACAACCGGTAGTTGTTGTCATCCATAATAACATACTAAAATTTGAACCCTTTGTATGGAATAGAAAAAGAATTATAACAATTATTCATTTATTTCCAAATTTGGAATGTCCAAAAGTAAGGGACAAAATTGAGAAAAACAATGTAAACAGCCAAAAAAAACGATAAAAGTACATGTGTAATCAATATTTAGTAAATGAGCCCTTGCTCTCAATGACAGCTGCACATCTTCGACTACAAGAACGGATCAGTTCTTGACAATCCTTGATACTAATTTTAGACCATTCTTCTTGAAGCTTCACCCACAAATCCTCCGTGTTAGTGGGATTTCTTTCCCTAACTTTCACTCCTAAGATCTTCCAAAGATTTTCTATTGGATTTAAGTCAGGACTTTGCGGTGGCCAATCCATAATTTCGAAATCTTGCTCGCTAAGGTAACTCATTACCACCTTTGCCTTGTGACATGGAGCATTATCTTGCATAAACATTGCCCTATCGAATCCTGAATTATGTATGATTGGCACAATATGATCTTGAACAATGTTTTTATACATCTGCGCGTTTACACGAGTTTGTAATCGGACAAGAGGCGTTGTACCTTGGCTAGAAAACATTCCAAATACCATGACGTTTCCGCACCCAAATTTGACAGTTTTCTTAGTACACTTTGTACTTAATTTTTCACCAATACGTCTCTTTACAAAGTTTTTTCCGTCATTTCCAAATAGATTAAACTTGCTTTCATCACTGAAAAATACTTTTGCCCAATTTTCATATGTCCAAATTACATACCTGTTTGCAAACTCTAATCTCTTCTTCTTATTCTTCGAACTAACAAGTGGTTTCTTCCTTGGCGTTCTATTAAACAGCCCTATTTCTTGCAGTCGTCTAGAAACAGTCTGTCTTGACACATTAACACATGAGGTACTATTCATAACCCTTTTAATTTCTGTGCAAGACTTAAAACGGTCCTTTAATGACATACGCTGCATTATTCGATCTTCTCTTGCTGAAGTTTTGCGGGGTCTGCCGGTTTTAAAAGCACTAGCTATTTTGCCAGTATCATTGTAGGATTTAACAATCCTGCCTACAACACTCTTGGAAAGTTTCACTTTCTCTGAAATCTCTCTAATGGTGTGCTTTTCCTTGTGTAGCTTCACAATAGCTTGTCTCACAGAGTAATCAAGTTTTTGACGTTTCGCCATGGTGTTGACTGATGCAACGTTTACAAATGACTAAATAAGAGTTGTTCAGTAGAGGAAATAAAAAAAGTTGAATGTAGCATGCTATTTACACCGTTTTTCTCAATTATGTCCCTTACTTTTGGACATTCCAAATTTGGAAATAAATGAATAAGTGTCATAATTCTTTTTCTATTCTATACAAAGGGTTAAAATTTTAGTATGTTATTATGGATGACAACAACTACCGGTTGTCAAAATTTCAGCTTTTTACGGTTATTATTTCTAACAAATATTAGGTTTTAAAATTTTGTCCCTTAGTTTTGGACGCGACTGTATATATATATATATGCGTGTGTGTGTAACTCACCACCTTATACGAGTCTCAGGCTTTAACTAATAAAACATTATATATATATGTATATATATGTATATATATATATATGTATATATATATGTATATATGTATATATATATATATATTTACATAGATATGTATATATATATGTATATATATATGTATATAAGTATATATATAGAGAGAGACAGATAGATAGATAGATTTATATTTGTGTGTGCGCATAACACATTGCCCTTTAAGAATCCATAGGTTTAACTAATAAAACAGCAACTTTTAGGACCAAAATTCGATTTTATTCATCAACATAGTCTTTTTCGCAGGCGAGGCACTGATTCCAACGCTTCTCTAACAATTTGATTCTTTTTTTGTAGAAGGATTTGTCTTTGCCCTCAAAATACGTCTCAATTCTCGATATCACTTCTCGATTGGAGCCAAATCTCTTCATCTAAGACATTCTTTTGATGTCTACAAACAGACAGTAGTCGCAGGGATCAAATCTGGAGAATAGAGTGGGTATGCAAGCAATTCGAAGTGCGTGTAGTTTTGCCATCCTCGCGATAGACTTCTGACACGGAGTATTATGTTGGAAGAGCACCTGTTTCGTCTCTATTTGTAGCCGTTTCTTTTTTGCGATATCTTTTCTTCAAGTACACCAATAATCTTATATAGTTTTTAAAGGTGAACAAAATCTGGCCTGCATATTTGCTGTACTGGTGGCTTCGAGCGGCTTAAACCTGTTGCCTTCCACTTTGCTCACTGCAGGTTTGACTCCAAAGAGGTTGATCCATATTTTATCCATTTTCACATATTGATGCAAAAAATCCTTGTTGATGCATTGAAACAGTTGCAAAAAAAAAAAAACGCTCAGAATCGTCAACACGTTGCTTTTGTTCGACTGTTAGAAAACGCGGCATCCACTTTGAACACAGCTTTCCCATTAACAAAATGTTCTTGCGAAATGATCAATACCCTATTTTTTAAATCTATTTAATAACTACTTTCTCTACTTCAATGATGCATTCATACTTAAGGGTGATTGTGTTTGTTGCAGTTTATTTGTCAGTGATATATATTAGCTCTTATATTTTTTGCGATTGAGCACTTTTCTGATTTCTTTTCAACATACACCGAAAGCTCTTTTTATCTACGGTTGAACTGAACATCATTCTGTTGGATTTATACGTTTTGACCATTTCTGACGCAGTCTACACGAAATCTCTTTTTTCCATCTTTAAATCTTTCTTCACCGGACACTTTGTTAACGGACATTTTCCCGACTTGACAAACTCCATATTTTGATAACCTTCTTACGCACACATATTTACTTTCCATTACTTTATTTTGTTTCTTTAAATTTTTCAAATTTTGAAATTTGGCTATTCCCCTGCCAACTTATCCATATATATCATTCCTCTGATGATAAGATTTTAATCTTTGAAAAGCTAGGCTTAAGGAAAGAAACGATAAAGATGGTTTTATCTAGTACAACTTGCATTGAACAACCGAGATGAAATAGATTTGTCATTCACACATCTTTATTTCTCTTCCTTAATTAATCTCTCTCTCTCTCTCTCTAAAATATTTTTCAAATGTTGAATTTTGGCTTTTGTATTGCCAACTTATCTATCTGTATAATTCCTCTGATGATAAGATCTCGATCTTTGAAAAGCCTTGGCTTAAGGAAAGAATAATAAACATAATTTTATTACAGAATATACCTTGCATTGAACAATCGAAGTTTGATATAAATTTGGACATTCGTGCATGTTTGCCACTCTTTGTCCATCTCTCTCTCTCTCTCTCTCTCTCTCTCTCTCTCTCTCTCTCTCTCTCTCTCTCTCTCTCTCTATATATATATATATATATATATATATATATATATATATATATATATATATATATATATATATGTGTGTGTGTACATACATTTATTATATTATAAGGTGATATTGTGTATATATTTTCAGTATTTACTTCAATAGTGCTCAATAGGTGAGTAGAGCTTAGTATTGGTTTCATACTATATACATACAGTTCCATGAAAGGATTGAGAGCTATGATTAATTCAAAGTACGATATGACAGATATTTGTTGACATTTTACTTAAAACGACCATATCGCAGTCTGTCGGGAAACATTCCAGAAGTAACGCGTTCCACGGGTGGAAAGTTCTTTGAAAGAAACTTTGTTCATGGAAGTTTCGTTTGTTTTACATTTGATAATTGTTTGTCCTTTTTTTCATCTTTTTTTTAAATTTGGTCTTTTTGTTTGTTTGTTGGTTTTTAATCTCCGTTTATCTTTCTTTTTTTCTGTATTTATTTTTCTTCTTTCTTTATTTTTTCTTTCTTTATTTTTTCTTCTTTCTTTATTTTTTTTCTTTCTTTATTTTTTTTCTTTCTTTATTTTTTCTTTCTTTCTTTTTTCTCTTTCTTTTTTATTTTTATTTATTTATTTTTCTTCTTTCTTTCTTTTTTTAATTTATTTTTTCTTCTTTCTTTATTTTTTTCTTTCTTTATATTTTTTCTTTATTTATTTTTTTCTTTATTTATTTTTCTTCTTTATCTATTTTTTCTCTTTATTTATTTTTTTTCTTTCTTTATTTTTTCTTTCTTTATTTTTTCTTTCTTTATTTTTTTCTTCATTTCTTTTTTCTTTATTTCTTTTTTCTTTTTTTTCTTTTTTTCTTTCTTTATTTTTTCTTTCTTTATTTTTTCTTCTTTCTTTATTTTTTTCTTTCTTTATTTTTTCTCTTTATTTATTTTTCTTCTTTATTTATTTTTTTCTTTCTTTATTTTTTCTCTTTATTTATTTTTCTTCTCTATTTATTTTTCTTCTTTCTTTATTTTTTTTCGTTCTTTATTTTTTTTCTTTCTTTATTTTTCTTCTATTTTTTTCTTTATTTTTTCTCTTTATTTATTTTTTTATATCTTTATTTTTCTTCTTTCTTTCTTTATTTTCTTTTTTCTTCTTTCTTTATATTTTTTCTTTATTTATTTTTTTCTTTATTTATTCTTTTCTTTCTTTATTTTTTCTCTTTCTTTATTTTCTTTATTTATTTTTCTTCTTTATTTATTTTCGTTTTCTTCTTTCTTTATTTATTTTCTTTTTTTTATTTTTCTTCTCTATTTATTTTTTTATTTATTTATTTTTCTTCTTTCTTTTTTCTTTTTTTCCTTTCTTTCTATTCATCTTTTTTTCTTCGTCGTTTACATTTCTTTTTTTCCTTTCTTTCCCGCTTTCTATTTCTTTCGCTCTTTCTTTCTTTTTTCCTTAATTTCTACGATTATCGTTTTTCTCTTTTTGTTTCTCTTTCGATTTTCTGTATATTCTGAGTTTTCTTCATTGTCTTCCTTTCTATTGTCATTTTGTCGTTATTTCTTCTCTCTCTTTCTTAATTTTCTATTCTCTCTATATCGTTCTTTTTCCGGTCTATCTTTCTTTCTTTTTTCTTTCTTTCTTTTTTCTTTCTTTTTTCTTTCTTTCTGTCTACCTCTTTTTTCTCCACTCTCCATTTCTTTTGTTCTCTGTTTATTTTTCTGTTTTTCTCTCTCCCCATTTTTTCTTTTCTTTCTTTCTTTCTTTCTTTCTTTCCCTATTTCTCTCTTTCTGTTTCTCTATTTTTTCTTTCTGTTTTCTTTCTTAATGTTCTGCCTATATTTTTTATTCTCTCTCTATTTATTTTATTTCATGTCTTTTATTCATGTTCATCTTTCTTCCTTTTTTCTTCCATCTGAATTTCTTTTTTCTTACTTTCCGTTCATATTTCATTCTCTTTCTCTCTCTACAAGTCATTCTTACTTTCTTTCTCTTCATTTCTTTCTTTCTACTTTTCATTCATCTTTCTTTCTTTTCTTCTCTCTTTCTCAATCAACATTCCTTTCTGTTTTTCCTCTTATTCTCTTCTTTTTTTCCTATTGACAGAAGTTCCTTTCTTTTTCTTCCCATTATTTTTTCAATTTTCATTCGTAGTTTTTTCTTTTTCTGTTCATTTTTCTTCCTTTTCCATTCTCTCTTTTCATCCTTTTTTACTTTCTTTATTTCTTCCTGTCTTTTCATCGTTTATTCACTTTCTTTTTTCCTATTTATGTTTCTTGGCAATAGTTTCTATCTTTTTATTTTCATGGCTTATTTTTCCATTTTTCTTTCGCCACTTTCATTCCGAATCTTGTTGCTTCATTTTTCCCGCCATTTCACATCAGCTCTGTTCTTACACCGCTGCATTCACCTCGTCTCAAAACTCTTCCATATCTCCCCTCTCACTCCCCCTCCTCCTTCTCCCGATTCACCTCCCATCACACCAACCGCCATTTCATATCCTGTTTTATTCTCATCTTATTTGTGTGTGTATTTTTAAAAATGTTTATTATTCATATATTTTTTTTTAACATTAGTAATTTTCTTTCAATTTTTCGCACTCTGTGAATTTCCAATTCCAATATTTCGGATCAATTTCCTGTATTTTCCGCAACCAAAAACAACCTTTTTTTTTATTTCAACTCATCCGTTTTGTTTTGTTCTTTTTCTCTCCATCTCAACTGAATATTAAAAAAAAAACGATAATAGGGAAAAATATAAATATCAACGATCCGCCAGTACCTCCCCATTTACGATAACCTCCCCATTTCTCTTCGCTTCCATACCTCGTTTTATTTTATTTTTACCAAAACTCAGAGACCGTTGATAAAAGACTATAACGTCAAAGCAAACAACAACAAAAATAACAAAAAAAAACAATCAACAACGAAACGCACATCCAAACAAATAGGATGGACGATAACTACTAACATCGCACTTGAAACACACACATACACACGCACACACACAAAGATACACTCACACACACACACACACACACACACACACACACACACACACACACACACACACACACACACACACACACACACACACACACACACAAAGACACGCACACATACGCACGCACACGCACACACACAGACATACATATACATACCCACGAATAAGAACAAAGAATAATTGAAAATAAATAAATGAATAAAAGTCAAAAACAACTTCTTTCGCGCCAAAACTTAGAACACCGCAAAATAATATGTGAACTGTAAAAATAGAAATTAAATAGCCAAGAAAAAATTAATAGATGCAAACTAAACGATTACGCACGCATACAAATACACACACTCATACACACATATATATATATATATATATATATATAAATTATATATATACAATATATATGTATATAGATATATGTATACTTATAGTCATCCACAGACAGACTGTTTCGTTGTATCACAACCCTTCAGTACGGCCAGACTAGCACCGCTCCTAAGCCAGGGATCGAACCTTCAACCATTTAGTTGATAGTCACAGCTCTTGGCTACGAGAGAAGCGCTCGTAAATGATATCTATAGTATCTAATCTATATTTAACCGCTGCTTCCACCGTACTCAATTTGTTTATTTATAAAGAGCTTTGCAGTGGGCTACAGTCAGCCAATAAGCTTAGTCTAGCATCGGACTGTAATTGAAACATTTTTTTGTATATACCCCTTTTATTGTAATATAGAATAATATATATATATATATATATATATATATATATATATATATATATATTATTCTATATTACAATAAAGGTTTATATATATATATATATATATATATATATATATATTCCAGTATTTAATTCAGATTGCTCAATACGTTAGAAAAGATTCATAGTAGTATGAAAATCTGCATATCGCAAGCAAGCTATACATAAACGTAAAAATAAAATAAAAATTAGTTTGATTCATTTTCTTTTCAAAAATACTTTATCAGACTAGTAATATTTTTCAGCTGGCTGCCATATTTGTTATTAACAGCAAATTTTAAATAAAATGCATAATACTACATTACTGCATTTATTATTACTATGTATATATATACTAGCTGGACCTGTCCCCCGGCGTTGCCCGGCAGAAATATAAAAGAATGAATTAAAATTTGTCGACATCCGATAGAACGCAAATAGATCCCATCGGACAATTTTAATGTTTAAAATATCTGTCGGTTTGGAATTCTTGAAGGGTGAAAAGAGGAAGAAAGTAATAAAGCAAGGAATGAGACCCGGTTGTACGAGTCTTCTTGCCCATGTCATGGTACCGGTATTTCCCAAACACCCGCTCTATCTATTATAATGGTCACTTTTAAAATTAAAGAGGCCTACAGAGCCCTATTAAATCCAATCTACCCTGTTATCTTTGTATAGAGATTCCATTTTTTAGGAGGAATAAAAAAAGAAAAAGGAAAAATAAGTAGGCCTCCTGAACACTAATGAAACAAACGAATATAATAAAGGAATCCTGCAGAGCACTGATAAAGAAATGAAAAGAGAAATGATGATATTCACAACAGTTAAAGTACTACCTATTACATTGATTTCTTGTCAAATTACTACACAATAACGTTGAATTTAAAACATCCGGCCCATAGTCTCCCCTTTCCTTCATCCCTCGTCGGCAAAAGTTTAACAATGTAAAAATAAATTGTATGAGTCGACTGGGATCGAACCCTAAACGTCTCGGATTCGGATCTACGGCGATACCACTTAGCCACGAAAGCGAGTAGAAAATTTGTTGAAAAATAGGTTAGTTGACATGCGTTTTATATTACGATCCAGCAGAAGGCGACCAAATGTTGGGTCCACCAGTCACACGTTTTAGGTCATTTCTATACGAGGAAATCGAGTTTTTCCCCCTATTTTTGGATATTATGTTTATGAAAGGTGTAGGAGTCAGGAAATGTAAACTTTCTGCTAATCTCTCGAGTAGCTTGGTGTATATTGACTTAATTCAGAAGTCGAGTCGCTGAAGAAATTGTAGCCGCCATTTTTAATAATGAAACACTACAAGGAACTATATTCGTTAATTGCATTCTCTAAAAAACGGAATGAGTATAAATGTATACGTAATAGGTAGAAATAACGTAATCCGATATTCTCGTAAATCAGCGGAATCAGCGGGAGCCTCCATTAAATGTGTGCGTAATGTTTTGTATTATGTAGTAAATTA
Source organism: Sepiola atlantica (assembly GCA_963556195.1). NCBI lineage: Eukaryota > Metazoa > Mollusca > Cephalopoda > Sepiida > Sepiolidae > Sepiola > Sepiola atlantica. Next base: position 70,998,220 of record OY744546.1, read on the forward strand.
ATATCTGACAAATAGTAAATATTAACGGACACTTTTTTGAAATGTAAACGTTGTTTATTAGTTCCCGATGTCGATGGGGAGAGTGTCAGTATTGAAGTGTTAGGGGGAAACATTTTTTGCTACTACCTATATGGAGTATGTTTTGAGGAGAGTCGAAGATGGGGGGGGGGGGGGGGGCAAAAGTAATATTTAGTGTTAGCTGGAAAAAATAATAACAAATTTACTAAAACACGCTCGATTGAATAAGCGTAATAAAGTGGTGAGTTTAATAGCCTGTGATGCATGTGGTTATTTTCACATTCTTCAAAAAGGTACAGTGGAAAATCGTCTTAACTTTATATATATATATATATATATATATATATATATATATATATATATATATATATATATATATATATGAAGCAATCCAACAAAAGATATAAGCGTCAACTAATATCTTATAATTAGTGAAACATCCGGATAAAAACTTCAATTTCACGTATATGGACTGCTGTTTATAACTTGGAGTAATCCTCGGTTAACCCACTGAATGTCTTTCCTGATTATGTTTCTCAATTTGTATGACCTGGATGGATTGTATAGATTTAACAAAAAGTATGTTGATATATTTGATGTTATGTATTTTTATGTATTTGTGTATATAATTTTATATATTTTCAAAGTGTAATTTTATTACCTGTAGTAGTATAACTGCGGTAATGGTCCTCTGAAGAGAAGAATTATCTTTGAAAACTCATGAGCTAAGGACTTAAGGATACTTTGCTTGAACTTTTAATTCTAATAAAATTTGATTGACACCTTATTTTATTACTTCATTTTATATTATAATATATATATATATATATATATATATATATATATATATATATATATATTGTGGCTGCCTCTTTGATCCCTTTGTCTTGCTTTGCCTCACGACACATCCCAAGCCGAGTTTTGTAATGTGATATAATTATTATTTACTATAGAAATAGGCGTGTTAAAATTTACGAAATCTATAATAGTATTTAACATTTTGGCAACTATTCAGTATAGTAAACAACTGAGAAATAATTAAAAACAAAATAAACAAAAAATAACTTTTACTAAACACCATAAAATGTAATTTTCTAACGACTTGCATAGTTTTAAAGCTCTGACACTTTTTAAAATTGTCTTTTCATTTCAGAATTTGTTTCGAGCTTCAAAAACTTTTCAAAAAATGGCCGAACACATGCGACTTATTTTAAAATAAAGAAAAACTTTAAAACAGTTTCAGTAAGTAAAATATACAGATCGGTCGAAAATAAAATTTCAATGCGTTTGGTGACAGTTATTAGTTGTAATTATTTTTAAAATTTTCGGTTGTTAAGACATTAAAGCTAAAAGAACAAAAGTGTCAGTAACTATGTTGGATTTTTACTTTTTAAATAGGCAGGTATCGACGAAATCCTATATATAAAAAAGACAAAAAACTTTAAAACAGTTTCTTAAACAAAAAA
>OY744546.1:71004703-71007203 GCA_963556195.1 Sepiola atlantica
AACCCTAACTATAACCCTAACCCATAACCTAATCCTAACCCTAACCCTAACCCTAACCCTAACCCTAACTATAACCCTAACCCATAACCTAACCCTAACCCTAACCCTAACCCTAACCCATAACCTAATCCTAACCCTAACCCTAACCCTAACCCTAACCCTAACTATAACCCTAACCCATAACCTAACCCTAACCCTAACCCTAACCCATAACCTAATCCTAACCCTAACCCTAACCCTAAACCCTAAACCCTAACCCTAACCCTAACCCTGAACCTAAACCCTAACCTGAACCCTAACCCTAAACCCAAAATCCGAACCTAACCCTAACCCTAAACCTAAACCCTAAACCCTAACCCTAGCCCTAAACCCTAACCCTTAACCCCGATTGGTACGAACACATACTCAAGCTGTACACATTGGAGTCGGTATAGATAGTAATAATAGTACTAACAATACTATTTATAGAGGGGATAACGATGTTTATGTGCTAATTAGTAATGCACATGACGATGATGATGGTATTTGTCCTTTATTACGAAAATGGGTTACATAAAACAAAATTAACAACGGAATGTAAATAATGTAGTTTGATCTCATCGAGAATACAAGAATTGTCTCCACTTACTTGCCTCCCCTACTACTACTACTACTACTACTATCCATTAATCTTTGCCTTCTTTTTTACTATCTTTTTCTTCATCTTCATTATCTTCATCCATCCGTTTTTTCATCTTTCTCATCTCTTCATCTTCTTCATCAACCTTTTCCTTCTTTTCATCTTAATCGTCTTCTCCATATTCTTCAATTTTTTTCTTCTTCTTCTTCTTCTTCTTCTTCTTCTTCTTCTTCTTCTTCTTCTTCTTCTTCTTCTTCTACTACTACTACTACTACCATCTATTATTCTTTGTCTTCCTTTTTATCTTCTTTTTCTTCATCTTCATTATCTTCATCCTCTCCTTCTTTTTCATCTTTCTCATCTCTTCATCTTCTTCACCCTCTCCTTCTTTTTCATCTTTCTCATCTCTTCGTCTTCTTCATCAACCTTTTCCTCCTTTTCATCTTCATCGTCTTCTCCATATTCTTCATTTTCTTTTTTCTTCTCTTTCTACTACTACTACTACTACTACTACTACTACTACTACTACTACTACTACTACTACTACTACTACTACTACTTTATCGTCTTTCGTTTGTATCATCTTATTCTTTCATCGTCTTCTTTTTCTTCCATTCTTTCTTTTATGTTGTATTGTTCTTCCTTTATCAATTGCTCTACACCTTTTTTTTTTAAATGTCCATATTTTGTGTTGTTGTAATTCCGCTTCTTTCCTTTCTAACATATTTTATATTTATTTTTTTCTATCCTTCTCTTTTATTTTTTTTTATCTTCCTTCGTTTTAAACTTCTTTTTATTGTCCTATTGTTCATCTGCAAACGCCCTGTTGCAAACCCCACCTTCATGTAATTCTTGTTGCAGCTTTTGTCCTTACCCCTCATGTTCTCATTATTCGACATTCCTCATCTTTCGTCATCCCTTCCTTCCTTTCTTCCTCATCTTCCCTCTCTTCCTTCATTCCTTACTTCCTCTTTTTCTTCGTTTCGTCAGTTCAACATTATTCGTCGCCACTTCTTTTCCTACCTTCGTTCCTTACTTTCTTTTTCCCTCCTTGTGTTCAGTTCGACATCACCGCGTGCATTCTCGACTAAATTCTTCTCTCACTGGTGTTGAATGAGAAAGATAACGCGAAATGCCTTCAGCCGAACTCTGGCTTGAATGGAGTCACCTTAACTGAGGCAGAAGAAGCAAGTCGGATACATGGTTAAACTCAGTCTATACGCGTCTCTAAGGCATCCAAGAACCTCGACAACAACATCAGCAACAACACTGACAGGAACACAAAAGGCGACAATAACACCATGACTCCCGTAGAACGAACAACAAACAAGATAATACGGATCCAACCAACCGGACCATTCTGGCCACTGAAGCGCATATAACTGCATAGGCACACCACCAGTTATCAGTGATTAACTGTGACAAACGCATAAATACATTCATTATTGCTGTAAGCTTTGTCACAGTCATCTTATTATTATTATAATCGCATTTATGAACACCATCGTTTAAATAATATGAGACAATATAGAAAACCTTATTTTGATGCGTTGCTATACAAATCTTACGAGGATTCATGGATTAAAATTAGACATTAAACTTAAAGAAGGGGCTAATAAAAGAGGTAAACTGGTCGACCGTAGTCGAGGGCGACTCGAAGACTCCCTTTTCATTAACTACTACACTATGGTGTAGGGGAGGGCGGCACTCCTTTCCCAGGATTACTCCACTTATCTTTTATGCTTACCTTAGCAGAACGACATCAAGTACCATTTTCTAGGATTGAACACTGGTCTCCCAACCCATTAGCGACCACCTTTACTATATATATATGAATGAAAAGTCCGAAAGCAAGATGCGATAAAAAACGAACGAATTTTA
>OY744546.1:71009703-71042203 GCA_963556195.1 Sepiola atlantica
ACACACGCACACACACACACACACACACACACACACATACATAATATATATATATATATAAATATATATATATATATATATATATATACATATATATATACATATATACATGTATGTATATATATACATATATACATACATATATATGTATATATATATGTATGTATATATATGAATATATGTATATATATATATATATATATATATATGTATATATATGTATATATATATATATGTATGTATATATATATATATGTATATTTTTAAGAAATTCCATTCTTTCACTCGCTTTTTATTCATTTTTGCCATTAAAGACCTGAAGATGATTCCGGAGAGAATCGAAAACGTTAGTCAAACACATGGATCCTTCATCAATTCATTCCATCTACACGTCAAAAAGATCATTCGACGAATGGAAAAAATAAAAAAAGGAATCACTAAACAGAAGATTTCTGTCGTCTTCAATAACACATGCTTTAATATATGTATATATATATATATATATATATATATATATATATATATATATATATATATATATATATATATATATATATATTTATATATTAGTATTTTATGTATCCACATAAAATTTTATTTGGAGATATAATTTTTTTATGTATCAATTTCCAGTATTTACTTCAACAGTGCTCGATACGTAAGTAGAGCTAGGTAGTAAGCTATGACAATATATTTATGGCAATTAAGCTACACAGAGGCTCCCGCGTTTAATCCCCGGGGAGAATCTTCAGGTTAAAATACATTTTAAACTGAAGATTGCCCCGGGGATGAAACTATGAAACGCGTTCACATATTACTTTTGTGTGAGTATAAATAAAATAAATAATAAAAATAAAAAAAACGAATTATAATATAAGTCTCATGAATGCGGGAGCGGCGATATAATGCAGTAAAATGCATTGAAGTTGGGCGCTAACCCTCTCACAGCTAAGGTTGCGATATGTAATTAGAAAGTAACAATTTCAGACGTTCAGGAGGGCGAACCTGGTTCACAGAGTCAGCCTAGAATCTGCAAGCAGCAGCCATATCCACTCGGCCAACGGAAACTGTCACCTAATTGAAGGAAATTAAAATCTATATGTACCTAGAAGCGGGCACAGACAGAAGACTAGTCGAGAGTGTTCTACGAACGTATTCGGAACTTTGCATTAGAGTTTTTTGAGAGTCTATTTTTAATATCCCCGAGAGTGCTCAACTTTAATTTCTTAAAGGGACTTAGTATAACATTTATAAATTAATATTAAATCATTAATACCTACAGACGCTAGCGTTTCAAGCTTATTGCTCTCAAAGTAACACTTTCAGATATATATATATATATATATATATATATATATATATATATATATATATATATATGAAGAAGAATGGAAAGGAATTAGAGAAGCAAAAGTCAAATCATAATTCAATTCAATTGCTCAGAGCAAGGTATATTCCGCAAAAAAGGCAATTTATTCAAGTTAAATTTTCCTTAAGCCAGGCTTTTCAAAGATCAAAATCTTATCATCAGAGGAAGTGGCTGGGATAGATAAGTTGGCAAAGGCCAAGATTTAAAATTTGAAAAAATAAAATAAAAGTTGTAGGGGGAAGAAACACAGGGCAAAATTCTGAAATCTTGGCCTTTGCCAACTTATCTATCCCAGCGACTTCCTCTGATGATAAGATTTTGATCTTTGAAAAGCCTGGCTTAAGGAAAATTTAACTTGAATAAATTGCCTTTTTTGCGGAATATACCTTGCTCTGAGCAATTGAATTGAATTATGATTTGACTTTTGCTTCTCTAATTCCTTTCCATTCTTCTTCATTCTACCTGCTCTATCCTGGATATTGAGCTATATACTCTTCACAATAGGTTTCACTTTTCCTAAAAGTTCGCTTTTAGTACACCACTTTATATATATATATATATATATATATTCGCAAACAAACACATTGACATATTACAACATGTTCACTCACACACACATAAATATATATATATACACAGATCACATCAACACACACAAACACGCACACATACACACATATATATATATATATATATATATATATATATATATATATATATAGACAAACATACACATATATAAGCACACACTTATTTTATATGTATAAGTCATCAATATTATTTCCATATAGAAATAGTTTTCACCAAATTTAGTATATGTCAATTAATTTACCACATTTGATAAACTAATTTTATTATCTAAAATATTATTAGCCAGCTTCACTTGGTTCATTCACGTTTTCCTTGATAATGTTGTTATGAAAAGTAAACTCAACCATTTATTCATCTACAGCGTTGAAGTGATGAAGCTGAGGAAAACACCCATCTGTATTCCATGGAAAATGTAGAATCAACATCATTTAGGATTATTATCGATTTACCTATTCTTTTGGGAATTTTTATCTATTTAGATTTTTTTAAAGAGAGTTATCGAGACAACAGAACTTATGAAACGGAAGTGATATACAATCAACTAGAAGGCATCAGAACCTCTTTCCCATGTACCCATCATCCCAGTGTAACGAAATTACTCGTGGGAACTTGAATAGTGCTGTAAACGTGTACAATACTGCATGTTTAGTGAGCGTGCATTGATACATGCTGCAAACGGAAGACCTGCAATGGGTAAATATTTAGCCATAAGAAGTGACCACCGAAGACATGTTAGCCTCTTTGAAAAAATAATTGCTTCTTGAAAACGAAGGCCCCTGCTGTGAAAGCAGACCACTTGAGATTCTACAGTTTAAACTATTTCTACCCCAGATAATAGACATCCTAGTCAGTCAGTTTTTATGTCCATAGATTAAACAGCTGATAATTCTCAAGTGATCTTAGTGCGGTACATACTCTGAATAACAGGATATCTATACATATTCCAGCAAAAACTGCAGTAGAGGTTTGTTGGTCTCAAGGGGACAGATGACTTTCTGGGCTTTAGGTTGGAGTACTGTTTGTTTTCGGTTGGACGTGTTTTGTTTCAGTCAGGCTGTGGGTAGAGTCATGATTTTGAGTGGAGTAGTCTGTTTTGTGTTCAGTTGGAAGTGACTGCCATTCTGATTGCAAGTTAGTTGTTTGTTAAATAAACCAAGTGTCATTTAGACGTCTCAAAAGTAAACATTGTTATTTGTTTTAAACTTGAATTGTGATTTTGTTTGGAAGGAAAATCTTTTTTGTAACAGCAAGGACCGACACCACATGATTAACACTACGGCCAATGTCGCAATTAAGCACTGATTTCGGACGAAGACAACAGACGGACTATAATGATATGTGCAATGGACGCACGCAAACGTTAGTTCACACTACTACTACTACTATATATGTTTCGTCTTTATTGAGATTCATTAGTGTGCTTATATATAGCTGGCCCGCCGACCACGTGCGTGATTCGAACCTCGGCCTTCGGTCAACACTGACTGTTTAGATCCAACGTCTTAGTCGATACGCACACCGAGAACACTGCAGGAATGAGAATGAAATATATTATATTTATAACATATCTAATAACTCCGTCAATATTAAGGCTATCAATCTGTACTCTGAAAATCTGATGGAATAGCGTTTCAAATTCATTAAAAGTTATCATTAACATTGACGGAGTTATTAACCTCCAAATGCGTAATTCTACGATGAATCCTTCTTCTCAATGTCACACCAACAGCAAGAATTCTGTGTGATGGGAAGCTCAAGCGACAGATGAAGTCGTTCAGGGTCTGTGAAGCCACTTGAGTCGCTATCTCGAAACATGGCATAATCGTCCCGTTTTGATTTGAGAATAATGTTTAAGGGACTAAGACGCTCAATAAAGTGTACCATCAGCGTCGAGGCGCCATTTAAAACATGTTTCGTAAAATTGAAATTTTATAACAAGAAATACTCAGTGAACATCCATTTTGATTCTAATCATTTCCGCTTTTAGAAAAAAACAAGTTTTCGTGTCTTTCTGGTCTGATTTATACGTTAGGAGCAAATGGAGATGCGGCCATGTTTGTATATACTGATTTACTCTCTCTATATGATATTTTTTATATAAATAATTTTTTAAATTTTTACTTACAAACACATGTATTAAATGCTTACGCAATCATCAGCTGATATTAATTGCCGGTGGAAGGATTCGAACCCAGTCAAAAAGTCACCTTTGATTTTGCAGCCTAGCATTCAACTTGTCGGCCACCATGAAAGAAAAGAATTAAATTCTCTCTCTCTCTCTCTCTCTCTCTCTCTCTCTATATATATATATATATATATATATATATATATATATATATATATATATATATATATATATATAGAGAGAGAGAGAGAGAGAGAGAGAGAGAGAGAGATAATTTAATAATTTATATATATATATATAGTGTGTGTCAGGTTGTATATGAAAAGAAATCAAATAAAGTGCTCGATCATATAATTTATTTAGATACTGTATATTACATAATTCAGCAATGTACCGCGGTTTCATCCAAAAGGGAAGATTTAGACATCTTTAGTAAATCTTCGTGCCCGGTGGAATCATCGGCAAGCTGAAGGGAGGAAAGTGAGGAATTGAGAGAGAGAAAGAGAGAAAGAATAAGAGAGAGAGAAGGAGAGAGAGAAAGAGAGAGAGAGAGAGAGAGAGAGAGAGAGAGAGAGAGAGAGAGAGAGAGAGAGAGAGGGGAAATGAGAGAACGTAAAATCAGTAGGAAAGAATATATAAAGAACGTGGTGATGAAGCGAGAAAAAGAAAAGAAAGTTTGAAAAGAGTATGGAATTAAATGATAAATGATAGAGATAAAGAGTCATCATGATGTACAACAGCGTAGATTTTTTTAGACGTATCTCTGGACCTGACCAACAATTCAACTAGGCCATACCACAAACCCACCGAACAATAGGAGAACTATAGAAAGAGAGAGAGAGAGAGAGAGAGAGAGAGAGAGAGAGAGAGAGAGAGAGAGGGGGGGGGAAGAAGAGTGGGAGAAGAAAAAGGAAAGGAGAGACAAAGAAAACTGGAAGAGAGAGAAAGAGAGAGAGAGAAAGAGAGAAAGAGAGAGAGAGAGAAAGAGAGAGAGAGAGAGGGGGGGAGTGAGATAGGGAAAGAGAGGGAGAGAGGAGGGAGAAGAGAGGGAGAAGAAAAAGGAAAGGAGAGACAAAGAAAACTGGAAGAGAGAGAAAGAGAGAGAGAGAAAGAGAGAAAGAGAGAGAGAGAAAGAGAGAGAGAGAGAGGGAGAGAGATAGGGAAAGAGAGGGAGAGAGGAGGGAGTAGAGAGGGAGAAGAAAAGGGAAAGGAGAGACATACAGACATACATACATACATACATACATACATACATACATACATACAGACAGACAGACGGAGAAAAAAATACTTACTGTGATGTATACAAATCTCTTTTATTTTCGGATTTCGTATAAGCAATGTCTCTTTCGCGGACAAAATAATCTTAAAAAGCTGTGCTCATATTAACCTTAACATAATATCTTTCTCATGCATTTAAACAATCCCTCCTCCCCCTTAAATGATTCCATTCTATTGCTAACCTTTCGTTTTCCCTATTTGATACATCGCCCAATACTGTCCCCCATATCAGCCCTCTCCAACCACCCCCCCAAAAACCCACAGCCATTTCACCCCCAAACTTGTGTCTATATTATCGCGACTGAGGCAGGATTCGAAATCACCCCGCCACCGCCGTTATCCTTTTTCTATCGTGAAAAAAAAAAAAATGATAAAAAAAGAAAGAAAAAAACAAAATGGCCGCTCCCACCCTTTTCATTTTCGCGCCAATAATAGTCACATTTAGACGGGAAATGAAGTTGCCTTTTCAACGCCAAAACAAATGACGGCATGCAACTGAAAATCAACGTACCTGACCCCCCCCCCGCCCCCATCCTCGCGCGCTCCACGTCGCACTGTGCCCGCTCCCAGATTCTTATCTCTTGGACGGTGGCCGCCTGGGCCAAAGAATGATGGCGGTGATTAATTCCTGATGGAATTCTTTCTTCTCTTTCGATTTCAATTTGCATTCATTTTTTTTTTCACTTTTTGAGGTGTTTTTTTTATGGCGTTAATTTTTTGTTTGTTTTCAAAATCATTTGTCTTGTATTTATATTATAGCTTTTTATATATAACAATTATAACAGTTATCATCCTTGTATTCTTTCTCATTCCAGATCTTTTCCTCCACGTTTCTTCTTCTTCATCATCATTTTCACCTTGTTCGGCTTCCACTTTTAGCTTCGCCTTTACTTCTTCTTCTTCTTCTTCTTCTTCTTCTTCTTCTTCTTCTTCTTCTTCTTCGTCTTCTTCTTCTTCTTCTTTTGTTTTCCCTTTTTTCTTATTTTTCTTCTTATTCATTTTTTTTACTTCTTCATCTTTTTCTTCGTCGAATCTATCGGCTTTGTCTTCTAATATTACGACTATCTTCTTCTTCTTCTTCTTCTTCTTCTTCTTCTTCTTTTTCTTCTTCTTCTTTTTCTTCTTCTTCTTCTTTTTCTTCTTCTTCTTCTACTACTACTACTAAAAATTAATAATAATAATAATAATAATGATAATCATTATTATTATTATTATTATTATTATTATTATTATTATTATTATTATTATTATTATATTGCATGAATCACGAAAAGAAAAGAAACACAAATATTATCATTGAAATCAGTAAACTCATTACAACACACATACATACACACGCATAAATACAATTCATATATATATATTAAATATGCATGCAGACACCACACACACACACACACACACACACACACACACACACATATATATATATATATATATATATATATATAGGTATATACATGTATATATATACATTATTTATTTATTAAAAAAAATATACGTTACATATTCCCGAGACTACCATGATTTCATTGACATGGATCGATCCTTACTATTTAGAAAAGACCGTTACAATCCATCCCAAATCCTCAGCGACTCACGAAATGAAGACAGACCGAAAAATGCAGTTCAACCGTCACCGGTTTCATCATCCGGTGAATTTAATTAAGTGTCCAGTTTGGGGAAAGTACCGTGTTAATAGGGGCAGACGTTACAGCTCTAATAATGTCAGACGGAAGGGGTTAAGTCTTAGTCATATATATTTTTTTAATTTAATAGGGTTTGATAGTTATACTTATATGCGTTTAACTGGTAAGCTTTATGGATTTATCACGTTAGATATTTAAAAAAAAAATATGATGGAGTATCTAATGACTCATCTTATATTTATGAACGTGAATTCAAACGCCATTTCTCTCTGCTGTTTTCATTTTAAAAAGTCAGTCCATCTGGATGAAACCGCGGTACGCCTCTAAAATATGTAACGTATAGTTTATAAATAAATAATTTGTATTTAGCTCTCACTTTTTTTGTGATCGAGCACTTTATTGATTTCTTTTCAACATAACCTGACGACATATATATATATATATATATATATATATATATATATATATATATATATATATATATATATACCTCATTAACGAACATTCCTGTTCCCGCTCGCAAATCCGAAAACTTCTTGTAGACAACACTAAAATCCTACAACACAGTAGTAATATACAAAAACTCCATATACTAGAAGCTTTACACATAAAAAAAAAACAAAAAATGGTTATTAACAAGATTAATTTTAACACTAGTACTAATATACTTTTATATGTTTATAATACTAAATAAATATAGTTTCGTTTTTAAATTTTCCCGCCAAAATTAACTATAAACTCACTCCAGGTCTTTACCTGGTTGACATTATTCCCACTGAAGATGGACCCAGATGGATCAGAAAGTACTCTGGACCTAAAAGAAAATTACGGCAGATTCATCAGCCAATTCTCATCCGAGATTAGGACTTTAATCCGGAAAATGGAAGGGATTCATACAAAAATATCCAGACACGAGTTGTCGGTTATTTTTAGTATATATATATATAGAAAGGAGTAGACACATTATTATAAGCCATTGTTTCGTAAAGGTATAAACATTTTTTTGAAAAACCATAACAATGTAATTTGTTGAAATAAATAAATAACATTTATTTATTTTAAACTGAGCTTTCGAATATAAAATATTCCTTGTCAGAGAGTTTTTTTTTTTCAAAAGAAGAAAAAAAAAAACTCTCTGACGAGGAATATTTTATATTCGAAAGCTCAGTTTAAAATAAATAAATTTTATTTATTTATTTCAACAAATTACATTGTTATGGTTTTTCAAAAAAATGTTTATATATATATATATATATATATATATATATATATATATATATATATAATGATATTTTGTTTTTTGTTTTAGTTTGTTAAAAGTTGCACACTTTGAAGGTAAGTGTCAAAACGAATGACATTTTTTGTCATGCTGAGATTCGAAACCCGATCGTCCAACCACATCCAGTCAAGACTCTTACATGTCTGCTACGGCTTTCGCCTCCGACCGCACGAGAGATGATAAGGCTTGTGTTTTTTATTGTTTACGTATATGTTCCTTCGAAAGGCATTTTCTAAAATCTCTTTCATTTTGAAGCGCGTGCAGACAGACGTGACTCTTCTACGCTCGGGCATCATAATAAAATATTGTAATTATTAAAATGACAAATCTGCAAATCCCAATAATATTTACAATATTCTTCGGAATTATTTTATGCGTCGCGTGTCGCATAAAATAGTCCCTTGACGCATTGAAAAAGCTGAAAAATAATTGCTAAAAACGATTTGAATTTTTCGGAAAATATGTGTTCTACAAGATAAATCTTGGAAAGCGAGAGAAAGAAAAACACGAAAACAATGTTTATTTACTCCTCGCGGAGTTAGGCACAAGGCCAGTTTTATCTTACTCCCACAAGTAAGATGTGACCCAAGATCGGGTCGAGCAAGTGGGGTTAAAAGCCAGTGCTCGAGAGGTGAGCACTCTGGCCATTTAAAAATTGCCTGGGAAGCCCCGTCGGCATTCCCCGGTAGGGGCGCCTCAGACAGTAAGCAATAAACTTACTCCTCCCCAAAGAGGGGAGGCGAAGCCTGGGAGGGTAGACCTCCTAGAACTGCACAGGACAGGCGTGCAGTATCCATCGGAACAGATACTACACTTTGATCTTAGCCAAAAATGTAAATACGTTCAAAGGTGCGTATGAACAGTGAAAATGTATTTGGTGAATGGTGCAGGTGTTATGGTCTGAGGTCGGAAAAATTAACCCTATAGGTTTCTATATTTATTATTGATGGAGATTTAGTATCTGTCTGTCTGAAGCCGAAGTTAACCGTAAACATGCAGACGACTTTGCTTTATAGAGAGAGAGATACTCAGTTTACCTTCAACAAGATTTATCTCTTCTTTCTTATTTTGAAAATACACTTTATTTCCTCTTCTCTTTCGTTTTACTTTCCTTAATAACGCCGAAACACGCGAGGTCGACTTATACACGAGTATATGCGGTATCCATTTCTGTATTTATTTATTTCATTTTGGAGGCGACCCTCTGCACATGCGCATAGCTACCCTTCCGCACTAATATGCGCCATTGTTTCATCACTACTTTATTAAAATTAATCTAAAACCTTCGAAATTAAACCGTTGCTTGGTGAACTAATTTAATTAGTTAAACTTGCATATATTTGAATTTTATCTCATATTTTGCCGTTTGACGAATATATTTAAATCGGCATTTTGCACCAAGATGGAAATACGTTGCTGACAACAATAACTATTATAGGGATCTGCATAGCGTAATCGTCATATTGCAATATACATATGCATACATTCAATTAATAAATACAGACACAGAAACGTAAAGACTATAGACACTTATATCGAAGGTTCGATCCTTGTCTAAGTTAGCCATGCTAGTGACGGCTGTGAGCCAGAATAAACAGTTTAATAAATTCAAACAGTACGACAAAGAATAGTTTATAAAATATAGAAACGGCCTTTAAACCATGTTTTTTCAAAGAAAGAAGTCCTCTCTTTAAAAAAAATGAGCTAACACGCTTTGATTTTCATTATTAATTTCAGAAATTTGCAAAAGCGACTCGCTGATGATGTGAATGGACTTAAAACGGCCTTTTCTTAACGGTTAATCCGTTTCAATGAAACCCTGGTACGTCTATGAAAAATGTAACATATAGTTTTTAAATAAATAGTTTGTATATATATATATATATATATATATATATATATATATATATATATATATATATATATATATATATATTATTTGTCGCCCCCAAACTAGGCTTACATGCAATGTTCCTTTCAAAAGTCGAACACTTCATAACTACTGCCTTTAAATAGGATTAATCTCTCGCTGATTTACCGAGTTGTTAACAATTTGGGTTTGAAATATAACACGTGTTCCGGAATTAGAGTCCAGCGACCGGTGTGATTAATTCTTCTCTACACTGACGATTCCTGTAAGGATGAATCGTATACATATGTATATAAAAAACATTTATAATTAATTATATATATATATATATATATATATATATATATATATAAAGAGAGAGAGTGGCAGAGAGAGAGGGGAGAGAATAAAACTTGCTATCGGAACAGTAGCAGAAACTCGCTATGTAGCGAGTGGGCAACATGCGATATTGTTGTTTAGGATAAATTTATTTTCGACAGATGAGTGTTCATCAGGAACGAATACGACGCTGACAACAGAATTTATTTATGACGTCTTATTCGATTTTTAAACAATTAATTTTGAAATGAGTAAAATATAAATGTTGGTCAAAGTGACACCGAACAATCATTAACTGCTTTTGCTATCGTTCGATACCCTAAAAAAATGGATGTGGAAGAGACGGGCGTATTATTATGCAGATAGCCTGAATTTGAGGACTATTTGAAGTGAATATAATGACAGGGACTTAGAGGTCAGTTTGCGCATGAAAACAGCGAACCTAATAACATAAGAACGTAGAGGTCAGTTTGCGCATTAAAATCGCATAGAACGAATATATTCGAATAGGCATCTATTGTAAAATTGGGAGGTTGATTTGAAAAATGAAAACAACAACATCTTCTTACAAATCTAATGACTTAATCTTTTAATGTTTGACATTTTTGTTGGTCATTAACTCATCGATGCAATCCCTATTTATGTATATCCCTACAAGGACAGAGTTAGACACGAGGTCGGTTTTTATTAGAGGAAAATCCAGCTCCCCGAAAAAGGAACACTTTGGATTGAGACAAATATTTAAAAACTTGCCTCAGTCTAGTTTCCTCCTTCACTGACTGAGGAGACAAAAGATGAGAGGTAGTATCAGAACCGTTACTACACTTTTCTCCTAGGTCAAAGGTCAAAGGTCAAAGGTCAAAGGTCAAAGGAGGAGTTGTCTTGCTCAATACGGTCAACCCAGGTGAAGAAGGAACTTCAGGATGTCGAGAGAAGTGGTTCACATGAGATCATCCAGATAGTTACCAAGACGATAACGAGAAGGAATAGAGATTTGGCTGTTCATACTAATCAAGGATACGTTCTCGACAATCAGGACCATTTTGAAGCTAGGTGACATTTCTTGTCAGGAGCTGAGGTATGATTCTATGAGGTCCACTAGGTTTGACCTTCCCGCGATTTGAGATAGGGCTAGTTTATTGCTAATCGCCTAAGGCGCCCCATCGAAGAATGCCGACGGGGCTAAGATCAAAGTGTAGTATCTGTTCTAATGGATACTGCAACCCATAGACCGGTATCGTCTTGGCCTTCGGGGCTTGATTTACGCCTGTCTATGGGTCTGTCCTGTGCAGTTCTATGAGGTCCACCCTCCCAGGCTTCGCCTCCCCTCTTTGGGGAGAAGTAAGTTTATTGCTTACTGCCTGAGGCGCCCCTACCGGGGAATGCCGACGGGGCTGCCCAGGCAATTTTTTATGGCCAGAGTGCTAACCTCTCGGGCGCTGGCTTTTCAAACCCCACTTTCCCGACCCGACCTTGGGTCACATCTTACTTGTGGGAGTAAGATAAAACTGGCCTTGTGCCTAACTCCTGGAGAGGAGTAAATAAATACTCAGGCACATTTTGTAGGCCATCGTGCACTTCCTCTTGTGCGCTGGTTTTTCAACTTTAACCTCCCGACCTTATGTCACATATTCATGGGGTGGGGGCAGGGAGGAAAATACTAGGTATTAAAGAAGACAGGATTGTCAACAATGTTACGTCTCACCCTTTTTATAATCATACCTTGTTAGTTGCTAGGTTATTTACGCGTTTTTTTTTCTGAGTGAGGAAACGCCGCATGAAAGTAAGTTATTTTATACATCGGAGAGGAGATTAAGTCAAGGCAATACTGTTGAAGACAGAGGAGATTTATTCGTGTTGTTCTTTGTTCCAAATCATTGACCAGTTCGTCCGAAGGATAGACACACAGAGTGAAATAGAAAGAGACTGAGAGAGAGAGAGAGAGAAAGATGAAAGAGAGAGAGAGATGAAAGAGCGAGAGAGAGATGAAAGAGAGAGAGAGGGAGAGATGAAAGAGAGAGAGAGAGAGGGAGAGGGAGAGGGAGAGAGATCGAGATCAATAATTGCTGCTTAATTATATCTTATCAAGTTATATTTCAAACTTGTTCATTGTTCACACTTCTCGTGCTTTCAAGGTATGACGATTACTCCCACAAATTCTTTCTTTGAGCCATCTGACGTCACATCCGTTTCTATTAATCTCACAACCCCAGTAAATCTAATCTTGAGCTTATCAAGTTGTCCCCAACTCAACTTTCCTTTTCTGTTATTTTCAACAAGCCAATTTATATATTAGCGGCTCTACTTGCCCATTATTTAAACTATCGTAGGTCCAACTTTTGAGTCGAAGGTCTGTGACTGTCTTTAAGAACTAAATATCGGGGAGACAGACATAAACAGAGGCTGAAGAGAATCTGGCATATGAGACAAATTACAAGTCCCCTTTGTTTGGATTTGAAACTGACGGTACTCATTTTGCTCTGATATTCTGTAATATATATATATATATATATATATATATATATATATATATATATATATATATATATATATATATATATATATATATATATAGTAATCGAGGTAAAGAAGACATCTCCAGAATAAAAATCCACAGAATTTCAACCGGGCTTATAAAAAGGGCTCAATAGTAAATATAGCTATTTATATAATTTTTTTCTGTTATACAGACATGTACAAAAAGCCGCTACACTCGCATGGCGATGTTATCGAGCAATATAACAATTTTTTCCGCCTGATGAGATCTTAGTTTCTTATAATTATTGATCGATAACATCGACAAGCCAGTGTAGCGGCTTTTGTACATGTCTGTATAAATAAAAATAATTATATATATATATATATATATATATATATATATATATATATATATATATATATATATATATATATAAAATAATAATCCAGACAATGGAAGCATCTACATGACAGTAAGCTAAAGAATTTCAACCAGGCTTATAAAATGTGCTCAATATCAAATAGAGCTTTTATATATGATTATTTATTTTATTTACACAGACATGTATAAAATCTGCGACACTGGCATGTCGATGTTATCGATCAACAGCTGTTATAAACTAAGATTTTATCAGGCAGAGTTAAAATCCGATCTTAACCTTGGATCATATCATTTGCAAATATGATCTACGGTTAAGATCGGATTTTAACTCTTCCTGATGAGATCTCAGTTTATAACAGCTGTTGATCGATAACATCGACATTCCAGTGTCGCAAATTTTATACATGTCTGTGTAAATAAAAATTATATATATATATATATATATATATATATATATAATTTTTATTTACACAGACATGTATAAAATTATATATATATATATATATATATATATATATATATATATATATATATATGTATGTGTGTTGCATCACTTTAGAGGATAAGGTCATTTTAACTCACTCGTACTCAATCTCCATTAGTCGGTGTTATTACGCGTTTGTCACGAGTAAAGAAAATATAAAATCAAGGACAAGTGAGAGGAAGGAGAGTCACGCAATTTCTCTCTCTCGGCCTACTGATATGTCACCCTCAAATATTCTCTCTCTTTTGATTTTTTTATAGTTTACATTACCGTAACTCTTTAATGTATGATGAACGAACATATACTACACTGCCCCATCAAAGAAGTACGTAATACCTGGGGGGATGATATTTTGACACATACTATACTATCCCAAAAGGAGGAGGTAATGCCTGGGAGGATGGTATCATAAATACAAAAGATATACTACACGATCCCCAGAAAAAAGGAGAAGGTAATGTCCGGGAGGATGGTCTCATGATAACAGAACATATACTACACTAACCGCAGAAAAAAGAGGATGTTATATCCGAGAGGATTGTATTATGACGTACGAACATATACCACACTACCCACCCACAAAATAGGAGAAGGTAACGCATTGGTCTACACTACCCGTCCTGAATTGAGCATTGAATGGTAGGACATTAGTCTTAAATAGTATAATAAACTGGATTGAGCATTAACAGATAGTAAAATAGTACATCGCAAGAGCTTCAAATAAGATCGAAACGTAACCTCTTTGCCAGCATTCGACCTCTGTACCCACAACACCATCTGCACAAGCTTCGGAGTCCGAAGAATCTTAATACTCATACATGCATTATCAGCTTCCCGGAGAGCTCTCTTCTTTTGTGAAGAGATAACCAAACTAAAACACTGATGTCGACGGCGTCGGTGATCGTAATGAAGTGAACGTCTTAGGCACACATAAGCAATTAAGCCCGGGTCAAATGTCATTCTTCAGACGCTATCATATGCAACTTAGCTCGAAAAAACACACTAACAACAGCAATAACGAGCAACGGTAATGACAACAAGAACGGACACGTGCCCTTCCCCTCCTTCACCCCCCACCACCACACAGCCACCCCCCTCCCCCTTTTTTTTAAGCTTACCCCGCCCTTCTGAGCCAAGTAGGGTTGCCGTAGCCCCGAGATAATTCATCGAAAGTTGCTCACAATGAATGCCGTTTCACGTCAACGACGCCGCCCACTTTGCCACTCAGCACGTCGTTATGTCTTAAGAGGCTCTACCGCCCCGGGGGGTCAAGGGATTAATTGACGTCTTGGCCCACAGGAGTAAGCTACGTCGGGAGTCGGTATTGGGGGGTAATGTAAGAGTGGGTGGAGTGGTGATGCGTGGGGGTCCCCCCCGCAGTAACAATGATAAACTACTAACACGAGGAGGAAGATGAGGAGGAGAAGGGAGAAGAGAAAGAGGTGTAGGAGCAGGAAGAGGAGAAGGAGGAGGAGGGGGAACATCTGCCGGCTTTGGTGCGGCTCTGGGATGTCTTTCGATCGTAAATGGAGACGGTGCGGAGGCCATTTCGTGACTAGGGTGCGTCTCGCACGAACAGCCGCAGAAGATACGGAGAGAGAGAGAAAGAGAAAGAGAGAGAGAGAGAGGGAAAGAAAGAGAGAGGGAGGGTGATGGGGAGTGAGAGAGTGAGAGAGTAAGAGAGTGAGAGAGGGAGAGGGATGAAACAGATGATGGATGGGTTAAGAAGGTGGGTGATAATTGCCAATTGTAAAGAAAATTAAAAATTGCGAAGAGACAAAATTATTGAATTGATTTCTGAAACAAAAAATTGCTATCTGCTAACATTTGTTTTATATCACATATGAATCTGTCTCTGCATCTTTATGTTGAGTAATTCGTTCGCCTATTGTTCTCGGCATCATCTATGATTAGACGCGAGATGATCAACGTTTGTTCTCCCTAATACTTTTTCCCTATATATTTTGATAACTAAAAATAGCAACAGTTACGAACCTACCACCACCATCACCACCACCACCACCACCACCATCACACCACCACCACCACCACCATCACCATCATCATCTAGAATAGCACTACCACTAGCAGCAGGTATCCATCGTCATCATTATGATGATGATCATCATCATCATCTACTAGAGGAGTAGTACTACGACTAGCATCATCATCATCATCATCATCATCATCATCATCATCATCATCATCATCATCATCATCATCATCATCTAGAATAGCACTACCAGTAACAGCAATTTCCCATCGTCATCATTATGATGATGATGATGATGATCATCATCATCATCTACTAGAGTAGCACTACGACTAGCAGCATTTCATCATCATCATCATCATCATCATCATCATCATCATCATCATCATCATCATCATCATCATCATCATCATCAAAACAATTACAGTATTAATAAAAATTAGAAAACTGAAAAACTCATTTCACTTTCGCTTTTGTATGTCTTAATAGTTTTCAGTTCGCGTCTATACGTTACCCTTCTGCATTGTATTCGCCTCCTATAAATTATATTATATATACACTACACACAATGCGTCAAGCAAACTACATTAATCTATTATAAAAAAGATGTTCGTTTAAGAAAGACTGTTTTGATTTTTAAGTTATTTCGAGCAATAGAGGCCGTTAGCAATGCTAATTAAGTAACATTTGTTAATCCAAATTGTCGAGGAAAATTTGCTTTTTCTTAGACATTAAGAATTGTTTTATTTTTTGTACTACTTTTTTGACGTTGTTTTTGTTGTTGTTGTTGTTGGTGGTGTTGTTGTTTGTGGTGGTGGTGTTGTTGTTGTTGTTGGTTGTTGTTGGTAGTGTTGTTGTTGGTGGTGGTGTTGATGGTGGTGTTGTTGTTGGTGGTGTTGTTGGTGGTGGTGTTGTTGTTGGTGGTGGTGTTGATGGTAGTGGTGTTGTTGTTGTTGGTGGTGTTGTTGGTGGTGTTGTTGTTGGCGGTGGTGTTGTTGTTGGTAGTGTTGTTGTTGGTGGTGGTGTTGATGGTGGTGGTGTTGTTGTTGGTGGTGGTGTTGTTGTTGGCGGTGGTGTTGTTGTTGGTGGTGTTGTTGTTGGTGGTGTTGTTGTTTGTGGTGTTGTTGTTGGTGGTGGTGTTGTTGTTGTTGGTGGTGGTGTTGTTGTTTGTGGTGTTGTTGTTGGTGGTGTTGTTGTTGGTGGTGGTGTTGTTGTTGTTGGTGGTGGTGTTGTTGTTTGTGGTGTTGTTGTTTGTGGTGTTGTTGTTGGTGGTGGTGTTGTTGTTGTTGGTGGTGGTGTTGTTGTTTGTGGTGTTGTTGTTGGTGGTGTTGTTGGTGTTGGTGGTGTTGTTGGTGGTGTTGTTGTTGGTGGTGGTGGTGATGTTGTTGTTGTTGGTGGTGGTGGTGGTGTTGGTGGTGGTGGTGTTGTTGTTGGTGGTGGTGTTGTTGTTGTTGGTGGTGGTGGTGGTGTTGTTGGTGGTGGTGTTGTTGGTGGCGGTGGTGTTGTTGGTGGTGGTGTTGTTGTTGGTGGGGGTGTTGCTGTTGGTGGTGGTGGTGTTGTTGGTGGTGGTGTTGTTGGTGGTGTTGTTGTTGGTGGTGGTGGTGATGTTGGTGGTGTTGGTGGTGTTGTTGGTGGTGGTGTTGTTGTTGGTGGTGATGGTGATGTTGGTGGTGTTGGTGGTGGTGGTGTTGTTGTTGTTGGTGGTGGTGATGTTGTTGTTGGTGGTGGTGTTGGTGGTGTTGGTGGTGGTGGTGTTGTTGTTGTTGTTGGTGGTGGTGGTGATGTTGGTGGTGGTGATGTTGGTGGTGTTGTTGTTGGTGGTGTTCGCGATATCTAAACATGTTCTTCTGGTTTTGTTTCAATCCTTAAACATTTGAACGTGGCGTCGGCTTGCCGTATACTTAAAAATAAAACAAACGTTTATCGTTTAAGAAGCATTGTTTACTTATTTGAAAAGTTTTTTAAGCTATAGAAGCCGTTAACAGTGCATGTTTTTTATTCAAATTGTCGGGAGAAAAATTCCGATTTCAGAGATAGATTTTGAATTGTTTTTACTTTAAGTTAAAATAAGCTTTCACAGTCGAATTGTCGCGTTTAAATGTTCGTCTTTTCATCGTTTCATTTATCAATTTAAAGAAATTGTATTCATCGAATTTTACATTCGAACTCTTTAAATCTAGAAGAAATAAACGTAACAAACAAAAGATGAAACGTTGCAAAGGAAGACAAATATGGATACAACTCATCAAAATGGATGCGTCCTTTTTGGTATTGAAAAGCTATATACTGCATAATCACGTCGATACACCGGTTCTTGTTAGATCAGCGAAGTTAAGCAACGTTGAGCCTGGTTGGTACCAAGTGGGTGACCATTCGAGAATGCCAGGCGCTGCATATAAGAGGTCGTCGACACCTTCCCGCAAAAATTGCAAACATCTAACGTCGTCACATTTTCTGACAGAGATGCACATGAGACTATTTCTTTTTTTTGTGAATTTAATATTCCCTAGAAACTTACTTCTTTGGAGGAAGTCGACTGAATCCTCCTTGGGTGAATGCCGCTTTTCGTTTCGTTTGTCACAAGCGGTTCGTATATATCGTATATTGGACATTTATGAAGCTTATTATTTTTATATTGAACAAGTTATCAAAGGGACATAGAGGGATAGTTGGAGGGAGAGATAATTTAATATTCCCTAAAAAAACTTCCTTCTTTGCAGGAAGCAAACTCAACTCGTCTATGATGAATGCTGCTTCGTAATTTATTTTTTATTGAAAAGCTTGCATTATTTTTATTTGAATTATTTTACATATATTTTTTAGAATAATGTTTGGCTTTGATAATTAGAATTGACTGTTTAGTTATATGGTATCGTTTTTGAGAGAGATAGAAATAGTGATAGAGACGCGCACACACAAATAGAGAGCGATAGAATAAGAAAAGAGAGGAGAGAAAGAGTGAGTGAGAGAGATAATTAGACGTGCGAGTCAGAATGAGATAGATAGATAGATAGATAGACAGACAGACAGAAAAATAGATAGATAGATAGATAGATAGATAGATAGATAGATAGATAGATAGATAGATTTACAAGGGAAAGGGGAAAAGACAAAACAAAAGGAAAGAACGTTCATTCGTTCATTTCTTATGATTCTATTGTTGGCATTGGTTTCCCCGATATCTTTCTAGTTAGAGTTAGAGTTAGAAAGACATCGGGTACTTACTTACGAGAGGGACGACGTGAAGGTTGCCAACCTCCTAAGTGAAAGTGTTCCTGTGGAACGAACTGGATCCGAACTTGGCACCCCCAGGTTGTCAGTCCGTGTCGTTAACCACTTAAGCACGGTCACCTCCCAGAGAGAACGTGAGAAAGACAGAGCCACATACACACAAACATAGATTCATACAAAAATCAGACCGACAGAATCTTGGGCATGCTGTTCTGTTGTGGCCTTGTTTTCTGTTGGGCTGAGGTATGATCCTATGCAGTTCTAGGAGGTCAACCATCCTAGGCTTTACTTTCTGCACCCTTTGAGAAGGGGTGAGTGTTTTTTTTAATTTTTAAAAAAGATATTCCCCCCTCAAACAAGGAAGGTGGCCACTGTATACGTAAGGGGCTACTGAGAATTAGGGTGTAGGTTTTGGGTGTTATCCTAAGTTGAGGGCTGTGCAGCGAGATGTCTGTTTGCATTAGTTTTAAACCTCTGAATGTCGGTACAGTCGGGGAAACAGGGAGCAGGAAGAGAGTTCCAGCAGCCGGCAGCACGAGGAAAGAAGCTACTGGAGTAGAAGGCTCTCCGGAATCTGGGTGTCCTCCACAGTGAATGGATGGAACCTAGCTGATTGTTGGGTTGTTTTAGTGTATTTGCGTCGAAGGGGGCACGAGAATAGCTGGTTCATCGGAACACAATATTAAAGTATTTGTAAAACAGGCACAAGGATGCAACATCGCGGCGATGGGACAGGGGCTGGAGCTTGGTTGACAGTGAGAAACCTATTAAGTTGGCGACTTTTATTTGGATCTTGTCTAAGAGGGAGAGACTAGTGGATGATGCAGCAGTCTAGATGTGACAACAATACTCCATGCATAGGGGGGAGGTGGCTTTGTAGAGATACAGGATAATGTCAGGTGTGAGAGTTTATTAGCACGGTAGAGGTAGCCCACCTTCTTTGCAGCAGCACTGGCAATGTCTTCAATGTATTTGTTCCAATTTTATTGTTCCAAGTTTATTGCTAATCGACCGTAGGGGAATTCCAACGGGGTTGATTAGGCATTTTTTTTTGTCGGTCGGAGTGCTCTTCCTTTAGGGTGCTGGCTTTTCAATTCCCACTTTCCCGACCTTGTGTCTAATCTTCCCGCCGTCGGAGATAGATAGATAGATAGATAGATAGATAGATAGATAGATTAGCATGGGAGAGGGGGAGGAAGATAGTTGTGTATAAAATAGAAAGAAGGAAAGTGAGAGACACAGACAGATACATATACAGACAAACAGAAAGTGTGAGAGAGGCACGAAGAGACGGCGGAGAGAGTTAGCATTGTGAATGCCGAGTTAGTGATACATGTCTGTCTGTTCGCCCTCGCACGTGTGACGTGACCCCGGTGGTTGGAAACGCGTGTGACACACGCGACCATCCACGTGAACCGACTCTCCGGTTAGGATTGCAGCATGCTGTGAGTAGGTGCACGAAGAGACGAAAGAAGTGCATATAAGATTTTTCCAGCATCGATATTTTACAGTAACGGGAATGACCGAGGTTATATAAAGGAATTATATACAGGATGGGCCAACAGGTATAGTAGGTATCTGTGTTGGGACGATTAATCGGGAATCGGAAAAATCGGAAATTTTGGGGTATCGGAATCGGTGTCGGAGTTGGTATCGGAATCGGAATTTTTTTAGCTTAATTTCCGATTCCACAAACGATTCTTTTAATTTAATTTTTTTTTTTGGTGGGGGGTGGGGGTTAAAACTTAATTTTCCATGACTGGTACGAATGATAAAATGATTAATATTTATTGATTTTCAACTACCAGCAAAACTAAAATCTATAGATACCCCCCTCCCCAAGTGTATTTTTACGTTTACGAAAATATATGCACATATTACATGGGTTTTTACGGTAGTCCGAAAATTAAAAAAGAAAAAAACTACAACAACTCTATAGCTAAATATTTAGAGATTTTAAAAGAATCGGTAATTGTATCGGAATCGGGAATTTACAACAGAATCGGTAATTGTATCGGAATCGGGAATTTAGAACAGAATCGATAATTGTATCGGAATCGGGAATTTAGAACAGAATCGGTAATTGTATTGGAATCCGGAATTTAGAACAGAATCGGTAATTGTATCGGAATCGGGAATTTAGAACAGAATCGGTAATTGTATCGGAATCGGGAAAATATTGGAATCGTCCCATCATTAGTAGGTATACTAATTTCTAATCCTGTTTTATTTACCGTAAAAATACTTGTCCGTTAAATATTTTTCTCACTAAATAAAACGAACGGTTACACTTTTAAGGTATTTATTATAACCCTCTGCCTTTGTAAGAGCCAGATACGCCCTAAGATGGGGATGTACTGTTGCCACTTCTGGGAGGTGCCACTCAGAGCATTATTTCTTGCCTTCACAGAGTACAACACCGACTTCGAAATCTAGTGGGGGTGGCCTCCTCTCTTCCTAACAACCCCTTTCTCACAGAAGAGACGCCGCTAGTCTTTCCCTACTTTATCGTTATTTTTATGCTAAATGCTCGACTGAGCTCCAATCTCTGGTCCATCCCTTTCCCACTCCTTAAAACATTAACAGCAAAAACACGTCTAGCTACAACCCCTGTAAATCCTTTCCATTTCTTCCTCTGTGTACCTGGAGCTAAACAGAACTGCCATGAGCAGAGTTTCTTTCCAAGACCTTCTCCTCGCGCGACTTGAAATGGTTTCGTCCAGCGACTAAAAAAAAGGTCACCTGTTTTACTCGTTATTTTTTGCGTGACGGAATGAAAACGCATATATTTATTTGTATCTCTATTCATTTAAAACTTGATATGTGTTTTATGTTTTTAGATTTGCATCACAGTAGTCACTCGAAAACTACTTAACCGATCATTATGAGACATTTTCCTCAAGCATATAATGGATTTTGAGCAAAATATGAATAAGTATTCTAGACATAATGTTTAGTATAATTCTTCGTAAGGGGAAATAAGGGTGATGCAAAAGTGTTCTGTTCAAGGAATTAATTTTATCTGTCCTGGGACGTGTAATCTTCTAGTATATATATATATAGTGTTTCAGGTTGTATATGAAAAGAAATCAAATAAAGTGCTCGATCATATAAGAGAGCTAATATAATTCATTTAGATACTGTATATTACACATTTCAGCAATGTACCGCGGTTTCATCCAAAAGTGCAGATGTCTAAATCTGCCCTTTTGGATGAAACCGCGGTACATTGCTGAAATATGTAATATACAGTATCTAAATAAATTATATATATATATATATATATATATATATATATATATATATATATATATATATAGTAAGCTATGAAAATATATTTATGGCAATAAGCTACACAGACGCTCCCGCGTTTCATCCCCGGGGGAATCGTCAGGCAACCTCTGTGTAGCTTAATTACCATAACTATTTTTTCATAACTTTCTATCTAGCTCTACTTACGTATCGAGCACTGTTGAAGTAAATACTGAAAATTGATACATAAAATATACTTCCTTATGAAATTTTATGTGTATACATAATAGACTTCCTCAGGATGATAATTTTAAGAAAAATGTCATGCAAGTACATCAAAATATTGGGTGGACATGATGGGTTGATAAGGAAAAGTAGTAGCCGTGGCTACTAAGAGCGCTGGACAAGGGTCCAGGCTGCAAGAAGTCAGTAGTGGTGAAAAGTAAAATGAATATGGAAAGCTTTGAGTGGGTCCTAATTTTCCTTGTCAACCCATCATGTCAACCCAATATTTCTATGTACTTGAAATTATCATCCTTAGGAAGTCTTACAATAAAGACGAAACGTTGATGAATATATAAAAAAAATATCTATTGGTTTTTCCTTTTTCATTTCCTATATATATATATATATATATATATATATATATATATATATATACATTTACGAGATATAGTTGTATTAGTACACTGTTATTAAAAAAATAATAATTTATTTATTTTATTTAGCTATTTACTTTATTTTATTTATTTATTTTATTTTATTTATTTGTTTATTAAACATTTTTTATCTTCGGTATAAGAGAACGTTTTCATGCAACGAAGACGTGAGACGCTCATCTGTTCAGCAACACATGAGACGCTGAGCCATTAAACGACACGTGAGACGCTAAGCCGTTAAACAGCCAGTTGTTTTGTATTCATTGAACAATTCATTAGATTGAAATGCGATTCAGATAATAGGGCCTCACATCAGTGATGGGGGCCGATACGCGAAAAAGCCGTCGAGAGAAAATGCTCGAGACGGTGCATATTATCTCCTGATGACCCGACATTATCTGGAGACCGAAATGAAATATACCACAAGTAAAAACAGCCGAGGAAAAATGAATATATATACAAGCCCACAAGGTTAGTTGTTTCTTCCATACAACAATATCGTCTGTTGTCCGCTCGCTTCATAGCGGGTTTCTGCTACTGTTCCGGTAGCTAGTTTCATTCTATTACACACTTACGAGATATGAATATTTGTATGAGTGCACTGTTTGTTTTATGTATGAAGATTTCGGACAGTTAGATTATTCTTCTTTGTTACAGAATAGTTAACACTAGAGAACTCGTTAACCATAAACACATATTATTTATGTTAAATGCATTATAATCAAATTCTCTTAAACTGAAAAAAATCTTAGAAATCGTTTCTACACGTTAAAACAAGACCGGTTTAGTATAGAATTTCATTCTAATGCGTTTTCCATAAATTATGTGTTGTTTAATTTTTATTCTGTTCTTTTACCGAAGAGTTCTATACATCTCATAAACTATTTTTTTTTGTTGTTTTACTTGTATTCACTCCAACCAAGGCAAATTGCCACTGTGACGTATGGGTTACTGTGGATAAGGGGCCAGATTTATAGGGGCATGCTAAGTGGGGCGTTTCTCCAAGTTGGTACAGTCAGGGAAACAGGGAGCAAGGAGGGAATTCCAAAGGCAAACAGTTCGACGAAAAGAAACTATTAGAGTAGAAAGCTTTCCGGAATCCGAGGACTGGTATAGTGAAGGGGTGGAATTTTACTGATGGTCGGGTAAATCGTGGGCATTTCTGTCGAGGGTATACAAGCGCAGTAAGTCTATCGGTGCACAGGGATGCAACATTGCGGCGATGAGACAGAGGCTGAAGCTTGGTAGACAGTGTGGGACCTATTAGATTAAGGGCTCTTTTTTAACTCGTCTAAGCGGAAGAGGCTGGAGGTTGGTGCACCAGCCCAGCTGTGGCAACATTACTTCAAGCAAAATGCTTTTCTTTCAAGCGGACTGGGGTTTTGTAGAGATACATGATACTGGTAGATGAGAGAAGTTTTCTAGCCCGGTAAAGGGAGCCTACCTATTTGCTTAATTTCACCTTTTCTTCAGTCGTTTTATTCCATTTATGTGTTTAGCGCTGAAAATGCTATTTCAAACCTAAGCGTGACGTACCAACTTACCTACCGTCAGAGTGGCTCATACTTTTGAACAGGTGCGTGGACGCATCACTGATATATAAAACCCAAATTGAGATCAACGAGCTTTAATCTGGCAGAATGGCTCAAGGCTAACATGGAAGTTCATTAAAGTTAAACTCGCAACAACACCAACCACCAAACAAAAAAATCTCCCCAGTCCGCTTGAAAGAACAGCATTACCTTATATTAAAGCGATAAATTAACAACGTTCCATGGGAGGTGACGGACTGAAGACCTGGATGTTCCAAGTTCGAATCCAGTCGGTTCCACAGTATCACTTTCACTTAGGGATGTTGGCAACCTTCTCGTGGTCCTTCCCGTAAGTACCCAATGTCTTTCCGGAAAGATTTCTTACTAGAAAACTAATGCTAACACTAGAATCATCTGATTCACACGAAAGAAGAAGAAGAACAACAACAATGTTCCTTATATGAAAACATTAAGGATTTTAAAAGACATCGGATTAATTATTTGAACTTAAATTAAAAGCAGACTACACTCCTTTCCGGTGTTTAAACAGCTCAATTTGTTCAACTTCCAAAAAAGGGTCCTTTGTTACATTAGGACCCGAGCTCATTTTGACCCCGTCGTTCGGGTTAGGGTCAAAGTGGGGGTTAGGGTTAGGGTTAGCGTAAGAGTTAGGGTTAGGGTTAGGATTAGGGTTAGGGTTAGGGTTTAGGGTTGAGGTCAGGGTTAGGGTCAGGGTCAAGGTCAAAGTTAGCGTGGGTCCTAATGTAACAAAGTACCCCCAAATTAAAAAAAATGCATCAGAGGCTTGCGAACATTGGATCCTATAATGTACATTTCAATTATTATCAATTTCCTTGAAAAAGCTCTAATATATAATCTGGAGTATTTGGTAGATAGATAACCACATGTTTCGGGTGTGATACATACATTTATAGTTTACGTATTTATTTAATATTAATAAATGTTCCATAGGTATCACGAACGTTTTCAATTTTGACACCTGATGAGGATTCAACGAAAAATCGAAAACGTTCGTGATACTTATGGAACATCAATTTTTTTTTATTTTAATACAAAAAGACTATCAGAAAAATAAAAAAATTAAAAAAGTATAATTAATGAGATCAATTCTGTTATATATATATATATATATATATATATATATATATATATATATATATATATATATATAAACTAACTCGAGAAAAAACTGATGGAGGACACTGAGTCATTTATTCAAGGTGATCTTAGTTCCAAATCACTGACCAATGTATGTAGCGGAAGATATATATATATATATATAGAACTCACTAATAAAGAGATATAGAAACCATTAATTAATTATGTCTCATCAGCACATGTCATTACACGTCCGGCGCCAATGCTTGCTTCCAACAGACTCTCCTTTCTATCACACTTTCTCTTTTAGTCATGTGACGTCATGTCCGTTTTTTTAGTAACTAACTAAATTATATAGTAGAGAATATATCCACTCAATATCAAATACATTCTCAATCAAAGAGTCTTTAAAGTCTGTTCGTTTGCGATTGATGGAAGGCACTGAGTTATTCATTCAAGGTGATCGTTCCAAATCACAGGCAAATGTATGGAGCCGAAAATATATATAGAGAGAAATCTCTAATTAGTTATGTCTCATCAGCCCATGTCATTACACGTCCGACGCCCATGCGTGCTTCCTAACAGACTCTCCTTTCTATCATCCTTTCTCTTTTAGTCATGTGACGTCGTGTCCGTTTTTAGTACATTCCCACAGCCTCAGCAATTTTTAACTGTGAATAATCAAGGTGATCACTTCTAAACCCCCAGCGATCCCCATTTACTATTAACTGAATTATATAGTAGAGAATATACCCACTCAATATCTTACTCAATATCTTACTCAATATCTTACTCAATATCTTACTCAATACCCACTCAATATCTTACTCAATATCTTACTCAATATCTTACTCAATATCTTACTCAATACCCACTCAATATTTTACTCAATATCTTACTCAATATCTTACTCAATATTTTACTAAATATCTTACTCAATATCTTACTCAATATCTTACTCAATACCCACTCAATATCTTACTCAATATCTTACTCAATATCTTACTAAATATCTTACTCAATATCTTACTCAATACCCACTCAATATCTTACTCAATATCTTACTCAATATCTTACTAAATATCTTACTCAATATCTTACTCAATACTCACTCAATATCTTACTCAATATCTTACTCAATATCTCACTCAATATCTCACTCAATATCTCACTCAATATCTTACTCAATATCTTACTCAATATCTTACTCAATATCTTACTCAATATCTTACTGAATACCCACTCAATATCTTACTCAATATTTTACTCAATATCTTACTCAATATCTTACTCAATATTTTACTCAATATCTTACTCAATATCTTACTGAATACCCACTCAATATCTTACTCAATATTTTACTCAATATCTTACTCAATATTTTACTCAATATCTTACTCAATATCTTACTCAATACCCACTCAATATCTTACTCAATATCTTACTCAATATCTTACTAAATATCTTACTCAATATCTTACTCAATACTCACTCAATATCTTACTCAATATCTTACTCAATATCTCACTCAATATCTCACTCAATATCTCACTCAATATCTTACTCAATATCTTACTCAATATCTTACTCAATATCTTACTGAATACCCACTCAATATCTTACTCAATATTTTACTCAATATCTTACTCAATATCTTACTCAATATTTTACTCAATATCTTACTCAATATCTTACTGAATACCCACTCAATATCTTACTCAATATTTTACTCAATATCTTACTCAATATTTTACTCAATATCTTACTCAATATCTTACTCAATACCCACTCAATATTTTACTCAATATCTTACTCAATATTTTACTCAATATCTTACTCAATATTTTACTCAATATCTTACTCAATATCTTACTCAATACCCACTCAATATTTTACTCAATACCCACTCAATATCTTACTCAATATCTTACTGAATATGCTCAATTGAAGAGTCCTAAAAGCCTGTTCGTTTGCTACTTAATCTTAACCTATCTACATTTTCAACAGTTATCGATCTTTATCGTCCAATGATCTCTGTGACGATTCTGTTCTAAAGTGAATATGCCATCATTCGATAAATTTGTTATCTTCTGTTTTTTTTTGTTGTTTTTTTTAAATCAGAATTTGTTAGCTTATTTCCATTATCCACGTTTTAATATATATGCATATTCGGACAAACATATTTATCAGTTTTCAGAGGATTTAAATTAATATTATTTTAATCTGTATGATTATATTAGACATGTTCAATTTTCGTAAATTCCACATAGATCAAATGATAATAATAATAATAATAATAATAATAATAATAATAATAATAATAACAACAACAACGACAATAATAATAATAATAATAATAATAATAATAATAATAATAATAATAATAATAATAATAATAATAATAATAATAATAATAATAATAGCTGTTGAAAGTGGCTGGCAATATAGTTAGCGGTTTTAATAAGTGAGGAAATTGACTAGTTGAACGTTTGACAAAGATTGGTTCAGAATTGTTTGAATTATTGAAGTTTATATGATTTTTATATGAACTTCAGGCGGACTGTATATAATAAACATATATATATATATATATATATATAGAGAGAGAGAGAGAGAGACAGAGAGACAGAGAGAGCGAGATACAGAGAGATATAGATAAGCATGTGAATCTGTATGTAGGCATATGTATATAAAGTAGAGACGACCTGATGACGACAGATCCTGATATCGACTCCTCGATTTGACCGGCCGTGTTAACTGGGTTGTAGCCTTAGTACTGCTTAGTGCTAAATATTTGTTCATATTTTCATTGTTTTATTTTATGGCATATCGACCCTTTAATGTTTGTAGAAATTGCACCTTCTGCTATATTTGGTTGTAAACACCAAATTCTCTGAAATATTCAAATAGTTTACCTGGATTTACCTGGAGAAGTATCTCGTCTAGGTCTGTTTCTTTAAAATATTTCAGTCGAGTTTGTTCTAGGTACAGACAATTTACCAATACATGGAATATCGTATAGGCCTTCTGGCATTGTATGCAAATTGGCGCTTCTTCCCTTTCAAGGAGGGAATAATTGTGTTATTTGTGTTTCCTATATGGAATCGTGATAATATCTTGTTTAGCTTTTTTTACAAGTACTTCAATGGAATGTGCTCCGATGAACTTTCTGCTCTGGTGCACCCTCGACGTAAATACAATCGACCAAGCCTACAATCAGCTAAATCCCATCCATTCACTGTGGAGGTCCTCAGATGCCGGAGACCCTTATACTCCAATGGTTTCTTACCTCGAGCTTCCAGTATTCGACACTCCCTCCCTTCTCCTTGTTTTCCCGACTGTACCGACATGCACAGCTCCCAATTTAGGATGATCCCCCAAAAGCTTTACCCTAATTCTCAATAGCCCCTTACGCTTACAATGACAACTTGCTTTGTTTGGGGTGTAGTTAAACAAAAATATCACTTGTTCTTTTCTGGTGATTTTAATAATAAGATCATCATTTTTTTTGTTCAATTTATTCTTTTATTGTATCTAATTTATTGTTGATGCAAAAATTCAACATTTCATGCGACTTATTTATTTGGTATTAAATCAGTGACGCGAACTTTGTACTTTTTTCAGTTCTAATGCTAGTGGTCGGCTGTCTGGTTGGCTCTGTGGTTTCCATGATCACCAACATGGCTGGTACCCAGCAGAAGACCACTTCTTTGTTTTGCAGTATTTATTTCTGATATTTCTTTTAGGGATTATTTCAGGAGGTGATAGTGGTTAAGTGGATAGTGACACAGACTGACGACCTGGGTGTTCAAAGTTCGAATCCACTCGATTCCATAATACCACTTTCGCTTAGGGATGTTGGCAACCATTACGTGCCCCCCCCCCTCCCAAGAATGCCGACAAACCGAATCAAGTCGGTCAACAACGTTTTACCATTCTGATTCATACGGATTTACTCGTGATTATTTCGATCGTGTTTAATATTTTCGTTGTTAATTGATTATTTGTTTTTCTATTTTTCAGTGTAATTACTGCTGACTTGCTGTCTGTGAAGACAATGTATTTCTTTTTTCAATTGGTTTGAATTAAATTGAGTGCCAGGTCAACGGCTGATGCTTCGGCACTTCTGAATAATGTATTTTTGTTATAACTGCTCCACATAACCCTAACCCTAAGCCCAACCCCAACCCTAACCCCAACCCCAACCCTAACCCTAACCCTAACCCTAACCCTAACCCCAACCCCAACCCCAACCCTAACCCTAACCCCAACCCTAACCCTAACCCCCACCCCAACTCTAACCCTAACCCTAACCCTTACCCTAACCCTTACCCTACCCCTAACCTTTACCCTTACCCTAACCCTAAGCCTAACCCTTACCCTAACCCTAACCCTAACCCTAACCCTAACCCTAACCCTAACCCTAACCACAGCCCTAGCTCTAGCCCTAACCCCAACGCTAAACTTTGGATCTATTTGTATATATTTCCACATAGTTTAGGAATCTATGTTTTATTATTTGTAAATCTTCACAAGTAACCTTGTAGTATTACACAGTTTTTGTGTATCCAAGTCATGCAAGAGCAACATTTGTTCACGTTTGCGCCAGATTAAGTTGTCTCAGTCTGGACAAGAGCCAGGGCCCTAATTATAGTCTATAATAAAATTATGACACCAACTTTATTAACGTTACTTAGATATGTGACGATTTGGCAATATATTGGGTTTTCACTTTCTTTCTAACCTAATTCTTTCCTGTGATGGTCAAATTCCGTTTAAGCATTTTCGGTAAAATTCCGTCGTTCTAAAGTGATCTGTGTCAAGATTTTATTTTCAAATGCGTAGTTTTTACACTTCTATTCCACATCATCACTATCGCTATCAAACAGTTATCCTCATTTTTCTTGTTTGTACTACACTACAACGTTTCACATAGGTACTTACACATTCAAATATGCTATGGATATAGACATATTCAACCAATGATTTTTATTCATTTATGAATCTGTGGTTATAAATATAGATTTCTTTATATAAAAAGGATATTCAAAAAGCAATCGTGGTTTGATAATGTTGTTATCTTTAATATAATAAAGTGTGTGTGTGTGTGTGTGTGTGTGTGTGTGTGAACCAAAACATTTAATATAATGTATAAAAAAAATATGATGGATATTCCTTCGTGAAAATCTTGTTGCCTCAATCTGGAACCTACGTGTGAACCATGCAGTCAACTTGCAATGTATTCCTCGTAGCTGTGCGGATGACTAGGTTGATAGAAGAACAGACACGCCAAACATTCAAACTATCAATGTATTTATCCTCTTACCAATTTACGCGGTCTCTTTTAGCCCGGGCTCGATTTGGAGTTCTCCTGGCATTTTAGCGGTGTTTTGGATAATCTCTTTTGATATAAAAAAATACTTCCCTAAAATGATCACCTTTATCAAAGGTTTCCGCGGGCCAGAATAAAAACATTCGCAGGACAAATTTGCCCCGCAAGCTTCTGATTATCCATACATTATCTTAGGTTTGTAATAGAATTATTAGCGTACTAATTGTTCATTGAATGCTATTTGGTATCACAAGTAATGCCATCCTGTTTAACGTTTTTATATATAAGCCAGTGCGGTGTAGCCATACCGAAGGAGATCTTTTTTGTGTTGCGAGTACTATGTTATTTTGAACATTTATTCAGGGTTTACTTGTAAGGGAAGTATCCTCATGCCAAGTTGTCGTGGTAAACCCCTGTACAGAGAGACATTAGCCATTCGAGAACAGTGTGTAGTAGGTATTCAAGTTCTCTCTTGTAAGCATTCAAGTTCTATCTCCTTTTTGTTTCATTTTACTTCAGTCGAAGTTCTCAAAAATCAAGGGGATCACTTGATCTCCATATGAGATACATATATATTCGAATATTCCATTAAAGTTCTCCTTTAATTATCAAACGTAAAGTTAGTAAATAAGTTAATAATATTAATTTCTTGTGGTCTCTTGGTCTTACCGGATTCCAGGGCAATAATTCATCTAGTCTGGTGGAGTATTCAGCTAAGTGTAATTACTTGAGGTGACCTCACTAGGAAACGGTGCACTATTCCTCGTATGAGCAAGTATATGGCCATGCTGAGGGGGATCTTATTTGTGTGAATACTATGTTATTTTGAATATCTGGTCAGGGTTTACTTGTAGGGTGAAGTATCATCACGTCACGTTGTCCTGACAAACCCTTGTACAGAGAGACCGAAGACACTCGAGGATAGTGTCTTTCTTATTTTTCTTATCTTTCTGCTGGAGATGGGGCATCCTACCGGATGCCAGACATTCACCGGCAATTTCAGACACTCCAGTCTAGAGATCTTTTTAAGATTGTAATCGTCCCTTTAAGTGCAATTGTTTGTATTTCTCTTGCACTCGGTTCACCGGGTATACTCGTCAGATAGCTTTTGAAATTATTTTTCATTAGTCCTGTTGCTCCTATAATTACTGGTATGATGGAGATTTTCCTTAGATTCCAGTTTATTTTAATGTCGTACATAAGACCTTGGTATTTCATAATCTTTCCCCTTTCAGCTCTGTTTAATCCTGCATCATTAGTACCTGACTAAAACTCAGGGAAGGTTCAAGGCAGCGGAAGGAGAGGGATGGGCTCCACTTTCCATATGCTGTGCCCTAGACACGGTGATTCTTAACAAATCACCGCCGCTACGGCCATGGGCAGTGTGCGATGTCGGCAACGACACTCGTGCGCATCTAGGCTATGCGACCGTTACCTTTCTTTTTTACATTAGGGACACTGACTTCAACTAGGGTTGCTACTTTTTCCCTTTTGTCCCATATTACGATGTCAGGTTTAAGAGCTCCGTTTTCTAGATATGTAGCTGTAGTGATTGC
>OY744546.1:71052203-71074703 GCA_963556195.1 Sepiola atlantica
GATTGCCATATATATTTACATTGCTTACTACCTAGCTCTACTTACGTATCGAGCACTGTTGAAGTAAATACTGAAAACTGACACATAACAAATTATATCTCCTTATAATATTTCATGTGGATACATGAAGTACTAATATATATATATATATATATATATATATATATATATATATATATATATATATATATATATATATATATATATTAGAGGTAAAAGATGAAAGTAAAGAAATACGAAGAAAGAAACCAGTGATGAGAAGAAATGTTTTCTTTGAAAATCCATGGATTAAGGATATGAGGCTCCTTGCTCTGAACTTTTGATGTTTTTAATAAATATTGTATCTTTACAATTTATTTACTTTCATCTTTTACCTCTAAAATAAATTGCTCTATTAAATATATTGAGCTTTACACTATCACGATAGATTATTATTATTAAACGATAATTCAATTATCGTTATAATTTAACATTTAAATAATATATATATATATATATATATATATATATATATATATATATTTATAAATAAATATTTAATAATTAATACCTACAGACGCCGGCGTTTCAAGCTTATTGCTATCATCAGTGAATCAAGTGATAATTTTAGACGGTCGTAGGCCGCAAACCAAGTTCACAGAATCAGCCTAGACTCCGCAAGTTATCGCTCTATCCCCACGGCCACTTGATTAAGGGTAAAGTTAGTTCTATTTTTACTTTCATAAACCGGGCAGAAAGAACGTTTACGGAACTTTGCATTAAGCTAAGTCTTCAACTTTAATTTCTTAAAGGCGCTTTATTGCAATTGTATATTAAGACAAGTAAAGTTAAATGCCGGTGCATGCTGGGATATGCACGATGTTTAATGGGGTTTTGTAGACAATTTGAACTGTTTGATTGGTTGTGATCGTTGTCTACGGCCTTCTAATTCATCAGTTTATCTGTATATATATATGATAATTTTTTTATTTACACAGACATGTACAAAATCTGCGACACTGGCATGTCGATGTTATCGATCAACAGTTACTATAAACTGAGATCTCATCAGGCAGAGTTAGAATCCGATCTTAACCTCAGATCATATTTGGAGAGTAACTGTTGATCGATAACATCGACATGCCAGTGTCGCAGATTTTGTACATGTCTGTGTAAATAAAAAAAATATCATATATAAAGCTCTATTTTGATATTGAGCACTTTTTATAAACCCGGTTAAAATTCTCTGGATTACCACCCTGTGGATATTTTTACCTGGATTATTACCATTATTATATATATATATATATATATATATATATATATATATATATATATATATATATATATATATATATTGGTACAGTAAAAAGATTAATACAACATTCGTACCGTCGGTTTCAAGCACAGAAGGACTTAACCATTCTGGCTCTCTTCAGCTTCTGTTGTCATCTGTTTCGGAAATGTGAAATCACGTGTCACTCTCGTTTGGACGAGTTATTTGCTTAGAGCGTAATGTATGTTTATTCAAATTTAGTGTCAAGAAGGTTGAATAAAGTTTGAAAAAAAAAAGGGGGGGGGAAAAGTAAACTAACCCTTCTCTAAGAGAGAGTAGGTAAAGCCTGGGCGAGTCCACTTCCTGGAACGGCACAGGACTTTCTTTCAGACCGGCGGAATCAAGACGGTACCGGTATACGTGGTGTAACATTCACCGGAACAGATAATACACTTTGATCTCAGCCAAAAGGCCGATAGTTATGGTGTTGTTTATGGCTAACTTGAATACCTGTTTTAAGCTTTTGTTTTCGTCTCAGGTACGGAACGCGAGACGATCGAACGTAAAAAAAATACTAGCTTGTATAAGCTCTTCTCCGTTCGTTCAGGACTAAGGGTTAGTGGTAGGGTAAAGAGGTTTTAAAAAATTTTAGTTGCTCAAATATAGATTTTTAGGGGGCGTTGCAACCCGAACTTAGAGTTAGTGTTAGGGTTAAGGTATTTTTGTTGTTGTTGTCAATTTCCGGTTTCTAAAACCGGAAGCCGTCATCAAGTAGACTCTTTCTCTTTTACCAAATGTGCATTTGGCCCTGTTTATTCGAAGTTACCTGTCTCTTCATTTATAGTAATTTGTCAATAATTTTAAAATTTATCAATTAGTAGCCTATTGTGATTCTTAGTATTTGGTTGTAAAACAAATACACACATTAAACTAATCTCACAGGGGAATTATACCTCTGTTTTGGACTGCTGTATTAATTATCTAAAAAAAATTTAACATCGCCTCTAGTAAAAGGCCCCAGTTGCATGATCGCCTGGCCTGTTATAGGGATGGTCTTAGTGAAAAACAATCAAACAGACCGGCGGACAACGCCCCTTATATAGATACGTGGTCGCACCCAGAAAGAAATAAAAGAAAGGAAGAAAACTAAGTCAATTATAAAGTTAACTATAGTTACAGATGGAAGTGGGAAAATGAACAATATTTAAATAAAGGGGCGTGTTATATAACTGTGTTTAAGCCGGCCTCTGTGTATGTTTCGCCTATATTAAGTGACGTCTCATACGCCTATGCGTAGCTCCGCCTTTAATGTTCTACTGAGAATAAAAATATCAGTAGTAACAACGCTAGTAGTAGGAAGAGCAGATAATATGAAGTAGACACGCCCTAATTTCGTTTTGCGTGAATTTGTAGCTCCCGTTCGTGTATGTGTGTTCGTCTCTAACTTTTTTCATTTTAAACGACAACTTAGAACTTTTAAGCTTTCATAAGCGAGCTATACGGTTGCCTTTCTCTCTCTGCCTCTCATTTCTGCTTTCAAGATCAAAATGTAGTATCTGTTACGATGGATACTGCACCCCATAGACCGGTATTGTCTTGGCCTTCGGGGCTTGATTTCGTCGGCCTATGGGGTTGTCCTGTGCAGTTCTAGGAGGTCAACCCTCCCAGGCTTTGCCTCCCCTCTTTGGGGAGGAGTAAGTTTATTGCTTACTGCCTGAGACGTTCCTACCGGGGAATGCCGACGGGGCTGCCCAGGCATTTTTTGTAGGCCAGAGTGCTCAAATTCTCGGGCGCTGGCTTTTCAAATCCTACTTTCCGACCTTGTGTCACATCTTACCTCTGTGGGAGGTAGATAAATAACTTGTGCTTTCTTGGCCATTTGGCCAAGATCAAAGTGTAGTATCTGTTCCGATGGATACTACACCCTATAGGTCAGTATCGTCTTAGCCTTCGGGCCTTGATTCTGCTGATCTGTGGTTTTGTCCTATGCAGTTCTGCGAGGTCCACCTTCCCAGGCTTTACCATCTCACCCTTTGAGATGGGGTTAGTTTATTGCTAATCCCATGAGGCGCCCCTACCGGGGAAAGCCGACGGGGTTGCCCAGGCATTTTTTGAGGATCATAAGTGCTCTTCCTCTAGAGTGCTGACTTTCCCACTTTCCGACCTTATGTCGCATCTTACCTCTGTGGGATGTAGATAAATACCTCTGCCTCTCATGTGTGGCGCTAGTAATGGCCACGCCCTTTTAAGATAGAGAAGTGATAGATTTGAAATGGACTAGAGAAGCCGATATCTGTATCGAATAAAAGCCATCAATAATATCACAATTGCGTTTAGACAACGCCCCGTTGATAGCAAGTAGGTCTACAATTGATAACGCTTTTCTCTATTTATTATTAATAAGGTTATACGGCGTTACCCGGGGTCATAAGAAAATAGAACAGTTTTTAAAAAAAGGGGGTGTAACATCTTTCTTTTAAACATTTTCTATCTATAGTCATCTTGAGTTAAGTTACTTTCTGAAAACATCCCTCTCTCTCTCTCTCTCTTTCTCTCTTTCTCTTTCTTTATCTATTCTTTCACTCTCTCTCTCTTTTTCTTCCTTTCTCTCTTCCTTTTTCTCTCTCTTTTCCCTCTCCCTTTCTTCCTCTCTTTCTATCTCCCTCTCAAACTTTTTAGCTATGACTTCATCTCCCTCTTTCTAACTCCCCAAATAATTTATTTCCCCCCTCTCTCTCCCAAACCCTCGAACTACCTCTTTCTCTCTCTCTCTCTCTCTAACTCTCTCTCTAACCCTCTAACTCCCTTTTTCTGTCTCTTTCTCTCTCTAACTCCCTCTCTCTCTCTACCCTCTACCCCCCTCTCTCTCTCTCTCCATTTCTTTCTCTCTCAAACCCTCTAACTATCAGTTATCTTGAGAAGCATTGAAATAAGGATGAAACGTTGATGAATACATTTTGGTTTTTCTTTTCTCACTTTTCATATATATATATATATATATATATATATATATATATATATATATATATATTTGGTTTTTTGACGTGGTTGTTTATACATCTGAGGAGACCTAATTAAGGGGTCGAAATAAGTTATAATGTGTACAACCTTAATGTGTGTATAGTTTTTTCTTTTTATAATTCTGTTTTGCTCTGTTTAAATTACATTGAGCTCTGTTATTCAGATTCTCAACACAAAATTGAAATCTACACACTATATATGTTTATATATATATATGTTTATATATATATACATATGTATATATATATATATATATATATATATATATATATATATATATATATATGTATGTATGTATGTATGTATGTATGTATATATATATATATATATATATATATATATATATATATATATATATATATATATATATATTAAATTCCCGAAACAGTTTTTCATGGTAAACAACTGATGATCCCTTAAATAATGTTAGAAACAAACTAATATAATAACTGTAAAAACTAAATTGACTTACATGAGTGATTTTCCACTGAACGACTTGGGACTTAAAGGTTTATTTTTTTTTTAATGGTTGAGAAACTTCCGAGACTATATATTAATATATATTTATATATTACTATTTCATGTATCCACATACAATTTTTTAAGGAGATATAATTCTTTATGTATTAATTTTCAGTATTTACTTCAACAGTGCTCGATGCGTAAGTAGAGCTAGGTAAAACTAACTCCATGTATTTTGCCTAAAGATTCCCCCGCCAATGAACTACAACGCCCTGCCTAGAAATATGTACCATTTTTATCAGCAAAACATTTAATGTATTTTTATGTAATTGTTTTTATTGCTGATTGCAGCGTTGGTTGTTTTCGCTTACTACTACTATTTCGATTGTTTCTCTCCCTGAGTGATTAAGATACAGAAAGTTGCATTATTAGTCGCATTTAACTTTATAGGACGTAGTTTTTGATAGTATATATTTTTTCATTAATTTTATACTTACATAAAAGTTATCCATGGACACGTGTTTCTGGCTATATAGACATCAATATCGAAGGTTCGTTCTTTGTCTAAGTAAGCCATGCTGATGACGGCTGTGAGCCAGAAAATACATTATATATATATATATATATATATATATATATATATATATATATATATATATATATATATATATATATATATATAATAATGGTAATAATCCAGGTGAAAAATATCCACAGGGTGGTAATCCAGAGAATTTTAACCGGGTTTATAAAAAGTGCTCAATATCA
This sequence comes from Sepiola atlantica, assembly GCA_963556195.1. Lineage (NCBI taxonomy): Eukaryota > Metazoa > Mollusca > Cephalopoda > Sepiida > Sepiolidae > Sepiola > Sepiola atlantica. The sequence goes on from OY744546.1 coordinate 71,057,710, forward strand.
AAATAGAGCTTTATATATGATAATTTTATTTACACAGACATGTCCAAAATCTGCGACACTGGCATGTCGATGTTATCGATCAACAGTTACTATAAACTGAGATCTCATCAGGCAGAGTTAGAATCCGATCTTAACCTCAGATCATATTTGGAGAGATGAATTGTATTAAAGAATTTTGAAGAAAAAAAAAAGTTATATTTTTTTATATATATATTCATTAAATAAATAAAATAATTTTTTATAAATATATGCTCTGAGACTTTCACCGTAAGACGCCCTTGACGAAGATTCATTTACTTTCTTTCTGTTTTTCCTTCCTCATGGAGTTAAAATCGCAATTAAATCCACACGTGGTTCCAAGAGGATACTTTTCCTCTCATCTCGTTGACGATTTTGAAGAAAGTGAACATTTTAGATGTGTGTATTGGCGCAGTTACGCTTAGAAGAAAACCTTTTTTTTTAATGTATTATAGAATTTTAGAAAAAAACAAGAAACGTTATATTTTGTTAAATATATTTATTAAATGAATTTTAAACATTTAGAAAGAAAGAAAGAAAGTAAATGAATCTTCGTCAATGCCGTTTTACGGCGAAAGTCTCAGAGACATATATTCAGGAAAAATGATTTTATCCATTTAATATATATATATATATATATATATATATATATATATATATATATATATATATATATATATATATATATAACGTTTCTTGTTTTGTTTTTTGAATTCTATAATGCAATAAAAAAAACGTTTTCTTATGACCAGAATTTTTTTCCCGATAATTTCTTATCTGTTGAACACGTTGCTACAAGATTGCTTCCCTGATAGCTAAAACATGGTCGTCTTCAAATGTACGCTAGTTTTAGTATTATATCTGCTGAGAGCCACAAGGTAAGTCCTAAAAGTAATGGAACCAGGGTTGTTGGTCATCTTTAAATACAATGTTAGAAACCGTCTTCAACATTTATAAATTCCATCTATTATTTTCAACCTTCTCATAATATCCATCATCATTGACGCTTATCTTGTCATTAAGGAAAAAAAAATGAAAGAAAGAGGAAAAAATAAATAAAAAAGAGGCAAACAAAAGCAAGGAAAGAAACGCCAATTATTTAGGTATTTATTTACTCCTCTCCAGGAGTTAGGCACAAGGCCAGTTTTTATCTTACTCCCACAAGTAAGATGTGACCCAAGGTCGGGTCGGGAAAGTCGAGTTTGAAAAGCCAGCGCCCGAGAGATGAGCACTCTGGCCATTAAAAATTGCCTGGGTAGCCCCGTCGGCATTCCCCGGTAGGGGCGCCTCAAGCAGTAAGCAATAAACTTACTCCTCCCCAAAGAGGGGAGGCAAAGCCTGGGAGGGTGGACCTCCTAGAACTGCACAGGACAGACCCATAGACCGGCGTAAATCAAGCCCCGAATGCCAAGACTATACCAGTTCATGTGAGTGCAGTATCCATCGGAACGGATACTACACTTTGATCTTAGCCAAAAGGCTAAGAAATGAGTGTTGATTTACTCCTCTCCAGGAGTTAGGCACAAGGCCAGTTTTTATCTTACTCCCACAAGTAAGATGTGACCCAAGGTCGGGTCGGGAAAGTGGGGTTTAAAAATTGCCTAGGCAGCCCCGTCGGCATTCCCCGGTAGGGGCGCCTCAGGCAGTAAGCAATAAACTTACTCCTCCCCAAAGAGGGGAGGCGAAGCCTGGGAGGGTGGACCTCCTAGAACTGCACAGGACAGACCCATAGACCGACGTAAATCAAGCCCCGAAGGCCAAGACAATACCAGTCTATGGGGTGCAGTATCCATCGGAACAGATACTACACTTTTATCGTAGCCAAAAAGGCCAAGAAATGAGCGCAGTCAAACTTCTGCGACAAGTTGGTTGAAGAACGAGATCCTGTTTTCCTCGCGAACCGTATCGCTGTTTGTAGCCATCACGACCAATCAAAGATGGCGACACAGAAATGGCTAATCTGCAGACGAGCAATGTTCCGGAGAAAAAATAGAAAGCCTTTCGGCGTCTCTGTTTGACTTTGTTGTGTTTACTTTATCGCTGGAGAATAAACAAAACAAAAAAAGGACACGCAAAATGTTAGCACATCCAATTCTAGCGAAGACAACACAAATAAAAAGGCGCGAAAATAAACAGATCAGTCGTCGATAGAAAGAAGGGAATTAATTCGACAATTCAAAGACTACACAAATTGGTCACCCGCGCTTTTATGAGTGTAAATAAATCATGGAGATGTCAAATTTATACAAGGATCAAATTAATCCGACGAGCAGAAGAGTTTACCACTTGAAATTTATTTAACCGCATAAAGATACACATATACACATTCGACACAGTCGCGAAACTCTTACACCCCTCCACCCCTCTCTAAAGTCCAACCCTTCCTCATCGTGGTAGGGGCGGTGCCAACGTGGTAATGTGAGAGCTACCCGGCTACAAGGGCCTTGGTGAGAATCCAGGAGAGGTTCCGAAGCCTTCCGGTCGTTTCTGCCTCCGCGTGTGGCAAGTAAAAACGTGTAAGGTGCCGAACCACAAGTCAATGGAGCGAACGTGACAAGGTTGCTTCTGCACCATTCCTTTGTGTGTTCGTAGACAAACCTTCCCCGACTTCGCATGCAATCGCTGAGCCTTGCTGCTCTTGGTTTTGGGGGTAAAACTAGAAATCTTGTAGGTTAAAAAATAGCTGCCCCTCAACGAGGAGAACTTCATGCAGACCGGACAATCCTGAAGTACGATCTTCGTGAGCTACACGCAGAACGACTTCCCGTCTGTGGAACACATTGCCACGGTACTGCTTCCCTACTGATTACAACTTGTTCGTTTTCAAGTCCAATGTTAATAAATTCTTGTTAAAAATCGCCCTATAAGTAATATGTTTATACCATTGATCAAGGTTAGTACTCCCATAGTGTTCCTCATCTTTCAGTTTACAATCATTTCAGTCTCATTAATCGTTATCATCGATCAATGAAGGAGAAGTCTTTCTAGACTGAGGCAAATATTATTTTTGTGACAATATAGAGTTTCTCTTTTTGGGAGCTGGATTTTCTCCACATTAAATCCGACTTTTTGTCCAATTTTTCCCTCAAGGGAAGTCAAGTAAATAGGAACCTTTATCCTTGAGTGGCTATTGGCCTTGATAAGCGGTGACTCAATTATGAATTTTATTAACGATTACATGGGTGGCATTTTTTGTAAGTCACCTTACATCATGGATACTATCTTCTTTATTTATGTTATTACTTCATTTCCCTTTTTCGTTCATTTTTTTTCTGATATTTTTTCTACTTATTTTCTTCGTGTTTTAATTCTTGTTCAACCTTATTTTCATTCATTCCTTTTTTTATCTTAATTTTTTTCTTTTCTTTTTTTTCTTTTCCTCCCTTTTCATTCCTTTCTTTGTTCGTTTGTTCATTCTGTCACATCGCCTTTTTTGTTCTTCCTACTTTTTCTTCGTCTCTTTCTTTCTCCCATTTCTTCTTTTCTCTCTTACTTTCTTGTTCTTTTTCTTACTAATTTCTTTCGTTTCCATTTCTGGTTTTCCTTCCTAGTGTTTATAAAATTTATCTTTTTCTTTTATCTACCCTTCATTTTACCTTTGATTCCGCCAGTTTTTCTTTCTTTCTGTCCTAACTGCCTTCTTCTGTTTCTTTATTCTTTTCATTCTTACTGATTTATATCGATTCCTTCGTTTCTTCTCCACAGCTTTTCTTGTTTTCCTTCCTTCCGTTATCCCTTTCTTCTTTCCTTAATTCTTTTCTTTACGCCTATATTTCGTTTCTCCTTTCTGTCATTTATTCTTGTGTTCCTTTACTCCTTCTTTTCCTCTTTCTTCTTCTTCTTCTTCTTCTTCTTCTTCTTCTTCTTCTTCTTCTTCTTCTTCTTCCTCTTTTTTCTCTGTCTTCTTTTGCATCGTAATCTCCTCTCTTCTTCTTTCTTCTTTTATTTCTTCTTTTTCTTCTTCTCTTTTTTTCTTTTAGTTCTTTTTCTTCTTCTTTTTCTCATTCTTATTGTTTTTCTTCTTTTTTTTCTTATCTCGTTCTTTTTCTTCTTTTTTCATTCTTCTTCTTCTTCTTTTGTTTCTCTTTCTGCTTTTCTTCAATTTTTCTTCTCTTTTTCTCGTTCTTCTTTTTCTGCTCTTTTTTCTATTTCTTCTTCTTTTTCTTCTTCTCCGCCTCTTCCCTTTTTTCTGCTCTCTTTTTCTTTAATAATTTCTTCATTTCTTCTCTCCATCCTATCTTCTTTCTTTCTTCCCTTCCACCCCTTCTTATTTCCCTATTCTTCTTTTTTTCTTTCCTTCTTTGTTTTTTCTTCCCTTCTTAATATCTATTAATACTTTCCCTTCTACTCACCAACACAGTTTTTTTACTTCTTTCTTTCTTTTGTTCCTGTTTTCTTTTTTTACATTATGTTCATCACTTCCTCGTTTTCCTTCTCTCTTTCCGTTCTTCGTTTGTTCGTTTCTTTCACTATTCCTTCTTTCTTTCTCCTTTACATTCGTCCTTTCTTTTTTACTTCTTTTTCTTTACAACTTTACTTCACCCATTTCCTTCTTGCTTTCCCCCTTTTTTTCTTGCTACTTTCTTCTTCCATGTTTATAGTCATTCGTTCATCAATCAGTCTCACTGATTTATCCCCTTTATTTTTCTTCATTCTACCCCTTTTTATTTCCCATTATGTTCTTCCTTTTTTTCCTTTTCTCTCTCTCTTTATCTTTATTCCTTATTTCCTTTTTCTCCCGCGACACATGTCACCTTATGCCAGTTGTCATGTAAACAGGTCGATCTCTTGAGAATTTGGAGTGTTAAACACCCGAACAATCTCCCGAACACACAAATATGTCTTTATTGTTATTATTCTAAGCCGTAAACCCCGCATTGTCCTTTCTCTCTCCTCCTTCTGTATCCCCTCTCTTTATTCCTACCTCTTTCGCTCCTCATTTACATCTTTCTGATAAGGGGGCCGGGCTGTTCCAGCACCCTGTGTGTTGCCCCACTCTGTGACGCTTGCAGTGTTAACAAAACGACAAGTGGGTGCGGGGTGATTATTCCAGGGTGTCAATGATGACTTTATATTCATGTGATTTCTTGCGGATCCTTATGGCCAGATTTTTGGATAAGAAACGAGAATAAAAATAAATGAAGCCGAAGAATAAAAAGGCAAGATATTGAAAAGAAACATGGAGTCGAGCGGAAAAAAGAAATAAAAAAATGTGCGCAAAACCAGGAAGAATGGGAAGGACTCGAAAATAAGGAAAAAAAAAAACGTTAAAAAAAGGGAAGTTTAAAAAAAGCGGACAGTAGGGTGCTCTTCTAATAAGTGATTTACCGAATGGTTTCTAACCATTATGTAATCTATAGAGTTGTATACATTCCAATATGTGAACTACCCATTAACCCTAACCATTCTGCACCCTCTCTCTCACAGACGTGACATTGCTAGTCTCAGTCTTTTTTATAAATACTATTATGCCATGTGTTCTTCAGAATTATCTATTCCCTGCTTCATTTGTTTCAGCTTGTTTGACTCGTTGGTCTAGTGGTCTTCGTTGATTTGATACTTCGCTATAATACAGTTTCCTATTCAAGTAGATTCTTTCCAAGAACTGCAGACTCGTGGAACACTCTCCCTGCTGACGGTTTTACCTCTACCTTTAGCCTTGGTCTATTCAAGATTAAGGTCAATAGGCATCTCTTGTCTTAACGATATTCATCTTTCGTTCTTTTCAGCTCCTTACTTGAATTGGCTTCATGTCTTGTTTAAAGCGATATCCATAAAAAATAGCGGTTTGTCACGCTTAAGTTTGAAATAGCATTTTCTTTTGTCTGTCATGCTTAAGTTTGAAATAGCATTTTCCTTGGTCTATCATGCTTCTGTTTGAAATAGCATTTTCGTCGGTCTGTCAAGCTTAAGTTTGAAATAGCATTTTCCTTGGTCTATCATGCTTCTGTTTGAAATAGCATTTTCCTCGGTCTGTCATGCTTAAGTTTGAAATCGTATTTTTATGGTTAAATTTAGAGATTGAATAATGCATCTAATTTTAGATACGTCCAAGTTTACGTTTACCCATCGATTCTTGTTAGATCAGTTGAGATCAGCGATGCGGCGCTTGGTCAGTACCAGATAGGTCACCATCCAAGAATACCAGGCGTTGCATGTGGGAGGAAGGCATCACCTCTCTGCAAAAAAAAAAATAAAAAATAAGTTCCCCTAATTCGTATATATCACACTTGTGAATTAAATATTCCCTAGAAACTTCCTCTTAGAAAGATGTTGCCGTATCAACCAACCCAGTTTTATGCTTCACCAGGTATATAAGCTAATCGTTCTGTTTCTTGCTCTGTCACGCTTAGGTTTTCGTAACCCTCTTTCCGATCTTCATTAATGATCTTCCCAATCATATTCTGACGTAGATGTCTGTGGCAGCACTTTGAAGAGCATTGTTGATCAAGATCTTGCAGATTTTCTCTCTTTTGATCTGGAGCATACGGTGCACTGGAGAAAAATGTCGCTTTTATGTTTCTTTTACCATCTCTAAATAGAAGCGTCCCTCCTTTCACTACCAACACTCGGATCTCTGTTTTGCATCTGTCGAAATGAATCGCTTTCTCTCTGATGAAGCCTTCTTGTCATGATAAGCTGTTCGGACTGACTTGCATTCCATATCTAAAATGGAAGACAGTTTGTTAAAAAAGTGGTTGGATCATTCTCTGAAAGTACCTGAGTCATGGTGGAATCTCCTACCTCTTGCAGAGTCAGAGATGTCAACAAATAGATTATTGCCGCCACGTATGAGGAGGTGCATCTCATGGCACTCTTGTTTGCCTCCCTACAGTACAACATCTTGTTTGCCTCCCTACAGTACAACATCTTGTTTGCCTCCCTACAGTACAACATCTTGTTTGCCTCCCTACAGTACAACATCTTGTTTGCCTCCCTACAGTACAACATCGATTCCCGAAATCTAATGGTGTGATATCTTCTGTTCTCTACATCCTGTTTCTCACAGAAGAGACGTTGCTAGTCTTTCTCTACTCGAATCGTTATTTCAATGACAGGTGCTAGACTGAGCCCCAATCTCCGTTTCATCCTTGTAAGACATCACAGTAAGAACTCCTTTTTTACGACAACTTAAACAAACTTGCCCTTTTTCCTCAGTGTTTCTGGCGTCATGCGGAATTTTCGTGAACAAAGTTTCTTTCCAATGCCGTCTCATATGTGGAACACATCACCACGGTGCTGCGTCATTGCAGACTACAACATGACTGTCTTCAAATACAAATGTCAATAAATAATTGTCATAATCCGTCTTCATAGGTATCCCAATTTTTTCACTCTACTAATCATTTACCCCCCTCGCAAATAGTCTTCATCATTAAACCGACAATGCATCGATCTTATTAGCCTTCATCCTTGAGTAGTGTTGGCCTTGATAAGCGGTGACTCATTAGAAAATAAAATTTAAAAAGCCACTCAGATTGAGGGGACGCATTTTATGTATAATTATTATTTTTATTTGATAGTAACAATACGAACTTGGTATGATAATGTCTGCCATTGTGTCGGGATTGGTTTGTACTATTCCTGTATTACATTAAATACAGCTCTTGTGTAATCTACTCGTCAAAGTGTAGTATCTGTTCCGATGGATACTGCACCCTATAGACTGGTATTGTCTTGGCTTTCGGGGCTTGATTTACGCCGTTCTATGGGTCTGTCCTGTGCAGTTCTAGGAGGTCCACCCTCCCAGGCTTCGCCTCCCCTCTTTGGGGAGGAGTAAGTTTATTGCTTACTGCCTGAGGCGCCCCTACCGGGGAATGCCAACGGGGCTGCCCAGGCAATTTTTAAATCCCACTTTCCCGATCCGACCTTGGGTCACATCTTACTTGTGGGAGTAAGATAAAAACTGGCCTTGTGTCTAACTCCTGGAGAGGAGTAAATCAATACTCGTAATTAAAGGATCATTTCTCTGTATGTGTGTGTGTTTGTGTGTGTGTTTGTGTGTCTGTCTGTCTGTACGTCGGTCACAGGAAATGGAAATAAAATAGCATTAATACTAAATCCCCAACGAATAGGGAGGGTGCCATGACCGGAAATCGAAACCGAAACCTTTAGATCTAAAGTCTGATGTAATACGTACTGAGATATTTGATTTTTTCTGATTAATAGATCTATAAACATTACCGTAACAAAATAATTATAGCTTTGACGTGACGTCATAAATGTATGATTTACGCCATGTTTCAAAACATGAATTTAAACATAAGCGATAATAAAAGTAAATAAATGAATTGCTAAAAATTATCAATAGCGTTGGAAATTTTTTTGATAGTCCAAAGAAATTTAATTTGCTTTAACTACGTATTGGCATTAAACACTATTTTATATATAGTATATACTAGAATTTGAGCCTATATATATATATATATATATATATATATATATATATATATATATATATATATATATATATATAGGAACTGTCTAGGCCGGGGGGGGGGGGGGGGGGCTAGTCTATTATATGAAGAAAAGTTGTCTGTATGTTTGTGTTTTTTTATAGAAAACGCTCCAGACAAAGCATGACGCCACTTGATGTAAGAAGCTAAATATATATATACTACTTCAAGGTCAAAAACTAGCCAAAGATTAGTGTTAGATAATAGATTATGAGACAGAACCCAGCAATTTTCCCTCCTTTGTCAGAAACATCGCTTATGGTATGTGGTGACTAAAGGACAAAATAATGGAAGTGAGAGTTACGAGTCTGCCGAAAGTAAACCCAAGGTCCACTTTCTACTCCCCCTTTGTGTGTTTAGCTCGAAGGCAAAAACTACACAAGACACCCCCAGAGCTATTTTGTTTTCACCATCGTCTCGGACTAAACATAGGCATAACTTCTTTTTTATATTCATCCTCTTTGGGATACAGGAACAGAATTAGTCAGGGGAGTCGGCATTTAGAGCTATTCTAAATGTTATTATGTAGTAATTTTTAAACAATTTTTTCCAGTTGACAGAAAAAAATCAAGAGAGGAGGTGATAGAGAGAGAAAGGATGATATATAGAAGAGAGCGGATGAAAGTGAGGGGTAGTGAGAGGAAGGGAAGAAGAATGGGGATGAGAGGAGGAGGAGGGGGATTAGAGAGTTAGAGAGAAATAGTGATGGAATAGTGAAGATAGAGAGGAAGAGAAGGAGGAGGATGGAAAGAGGAGGGGAGACGAGGGAGGATAGATAGAGATAGAGAGAGGTAGAAAGTGGGATAGAAAGAGATAGAGAGAAGTCTTAAAAGAAAGATGTTGCACACAATTTTTAATCCTTCTATTTTGTTGTTCACGCTGCTCCCAGGCAACGCCGGGTAACCCTTCCAGTACTATGTAAACAATAGTTAAGTATTAAGGTTATCACTGGGGTCGCTACGAAGGGCTCATTGAAGAACATGTTTGTGAATTGCCTCTAATTGTTTCGTTTGTGATTCAGGTGCACGCCGCCCAGTGTCAGCAGAGTCCCTTAATTAAGGGCTAATAAACTAACAAGTCCGCTGTGTGCGTGACACGTTGGAAAATACACGGTGGGGAGGTTCGGTGACTAGCAGAATGATGCGATAGGGAGGAAGGTGGGTCATTGTGCGGGTAGATATTCGGAAACTAGGAATCTTAGAGCCAGTGCGAAGATGACGTCTCCTCGTTACACCCTCCATCCGCCTAACCGACCCCAATGCTCTTGTGTCCCTGGCACACAAGATCCTGACTGTCCCATCCCAACGCACGCCTGGTGTGGAACAGTATTCGTAAGCAGCGTTTTAGAGTTCATTACAAAGCAATTCACGCCCGACCAATCAAAAACCGGTTTCGTTGTAATCAGGTTTTAACGAATGCGCACGCACAGCCCCAATACACGCACCTACTGCGAGTTCACTTTCAATTTACACCGTCTATTGAGGATGAAGAAAACCATGCTGATAGAGATTTGGTATCAGTCTGTCTGGAGCCGAACTATACTACAACTATTGTATTATCTTTGAATACTCAATTCAGTTTACTATAACTATCTTTGAATGCTCAATTCAGTTTACTATAACTATCTTTGAATACTCAATTCAGTTTACTATAACTATCTTTGAATGCTCAGTTCAGGGGGATAGTGTAGTATCTGTTCTGTTGACATAAAACCATCTTCACAGGAAGAACTTATTCTTTTTTGGAGCAGGTAATGATATAAATCACTCCGAAAGTGGCTTTGTTACTATCGGGCTGCTTTTCTCTTTAGTCCTAGGAGGTCCACCATCCCAGGCTTTATGTTCTCTCTTAGAAAGTATTGGTTTATGGCCAATCACTTCAGTTGCTCATACCGGGGAATGCCAACGGGCTTGCTCAGCTATTTTCTAGGCCAGAGTGCGCTTATCCTAATGCGCTGTCTTCTCAAAGCCGCACCTAACTTTGTGTCTCTTGGCAAAGAGGTGAATAATATCATACTATTATCCCAGACATTACCTCAACCTTTAGGGCGTAGTGTAGTACCTGTTCTATTGTCATAGGAACATCCACCCAGGCATTATTTCCTCTTTTGCGGAGTAGTGTAATATATGTTCGTTTGTCCTATATACAAGAAAAAATATGCCATCATAGTACGCTATTGTTAGTAAACATAATTACAATGAAAACGAAAATTTCACAATCCTAGGTTTATTATGGTCTCCGGAAAAGTATCGGAGAGTGTCGTCCATTGTTTTGTTAAACGTTTCATAATTTTGGTATTCTTTATATTGTAATACTATGGAATCCCCCCCCCCCCTCACGCAACCAAGGTCACCGAGAAATAACGAAGTGGACAGGTGATATGGTGGCCAGCGAATTTATTGAAATCCTTAAAGGGGATGGCGTGCTAGCTGTCAGTGGTCAGTTTCTGGGTAGTCGAATAGCGATGGGCTGAGAAAAGGGATGGATGATGTAGTCAGTTCCAGTGACCAGCTGAGAGTGACTGAGAAAAAGACCAAACATCTAGAATTTCCGGTTGAGGGGGACGAAGAAGACGAGGGCCAATCAGAGTTTGTCTTTGATTTAAAAAGGAGGAGAGGGGCAGGTCGTGTCGAGCAGATGATGAGCTGACGAGTAGATGATGGTCTCGACAGACAAATTATCTCAGTTAGGTCTTAGCTGGTATACTTAACTCAAAGGTGGACGCTAGTGGCGAGGGCCCAACGATATACACACATATGCCCGTTACGAACAAGTCAAACACACAAGCTATTCATCTGTTTTTGTACTTTTATTATATGCGTGTTTTGCTTCTGCTGTGAACACAACTTATAAACTAGTGCACGCACCCTCGGTGATCGGAAATACGGGAGACGAAGAGAGAACTACGGAACGAACGTCGGGGTCGACGGTCATCGGGGACCGGAAGTGTTTTACAATATAGTAGTATCACTTGAACTGGCCGGTCACGTTTAGTAATTAAAGGAATAATTCAACGCATTTTTTAACACATCGAACTTCACTTTTTCAAAACGTCAACAAGATCAGATGCACAATTTGCTATTTTCTATATCCACAAGGGGACAACCTCTTGCGGTTAATACCAATAAAAATGAAAAAAAGGAAGTACTTTTTAAAAAGGGTGTTAATACCGAAAGTCTAAGATAGATACTTAAAAAGTGATGTTATTCATTATTAAATATATAAGAAAAAATAACATTTCTTGGTTTTGTAAATTCTCTAAATATATATATATATATATATATATATATATATATATATATATATATATATAATTATTAAGTTCCGTCTAAGTCGAGTACTTTGAGAGAAATATAATAAAAGATTCAAATTTAGTAACGTTTCTAGTTCTCACCCTTGGATAGATAGAACATTATATTTTTTAAAAATTTAGAAAATGCTTATTTCTCTTGCATTTGAGATGTGGTTGTCACGATGGTCGAACGGTAAGAGATTTTGATTCGAGTTACTCGTATCCAGGGTTCGAGTCGTTCGACTGGCGGTACAGTTACATCTTCCATACTTATGATTGTTGGTAAACAGAAACATATATATCTATACATATTAAATATATATATATATATATATATATATATATATATATATATATATATATAATAATAATGGTAATAATCCCGGTGAAAAATATCCACAGGGTGGTAATCCAGAGAATTTTAACCGGGTTTATAAAAAGTGCTCAATATCAAAATAGAGCTTTATATATGATAATTTTATTTACACAGACATGTACATATCTGCGACACTGGCATGTCGATGTTATCGATCAACAGTTACTATAAACTGAGATCTCATCAGGCAGAGTTAGAATCCGATCTTAACCTCAGATCATATTTGATCTCTCCAAATATGATCTGAGGTTAAGATCGGATTCTAACTCTGCCTGCTGAGATCTCAGTTTATAGTAACTGTTGATCGATAACATCGACATGCCAGTGTCGCAGATTTTGTACATGTCTGTGTAAATAAAATTATCATATATGTATATATATATGTGTGTGTGTGTGTAATTATTTTAATAATAAATATTTAATATTATCTACATCGAGATACGTTTCATCTTTGCGGAATCATCAGTGTAGAGATAACCATTCCAGCTGGAACAAGGGTAACATTTTACTCTAATTTCGACCGCTCTAATCAATGAGGCTTCTATTAATGGCTCCGGGCGAGATGAGAAATAAACCCTATATATGTGTCAAGGAAGCGGACAGCTATAGTCAGCCGTCAGAACAGTGTTTATAACGAAAGGAATTTGCATTCATAACTTATATTTGACGGCTTCTTTTATTACTCATTAAAGGGACCAGCTGAGAAAAGGCCACAAATAATTATTTTAATAATAAATATTTAACTACTACCTACATACGATTCGAACCACAGAACAAGAGTCACGTTTAATTCTAATTCCGAGCGCGCTAACCGATGAGGTCATCATGAATGGTTACGAACGAGATCAGAAATAAACCCTTTATATATGTCAAGGAAGCGGAATACTATAGTCGGCCGTCACGTGTGTGAATGTGCAGTCTATTCAACATCTCTCACCTGTCGTAGATAAATATTTCAACTAGTTAATTATAATGTAGTTAATTATAATGTAGTTAATTATAATGTAGTTAATTATAATGTAGTTCTTTTTTCTGTTTCTCTGTTAACAAGTTGTGTAAAAAGTTTCTGTTCGTGCTAACTTTAAGCTAACCGTCGTACAAAAAAGATGTGTCTACACTTTTTTCAAGGAAAGATGTATATCCGTGTGATCTAAGCGTACCGTCAACCACTTAGGAGGCAGAACTCTCACGCAAAAATACTCCCTCGATGTCAATAAAAGCCGGGCACATCAAACGGAAGGGACAAGTAAAAACATCACAGGCGGAAAAGGGACAGAGAGAAACCGTTGGGAATCGACTCGCTTTCATTTCGAATGCGCTTCGCTTCTTGCGGACGAGATACATTTCGGCCCCTGAAGCCAACGTCCATTCGTTTCTTGATCGTCGGAGGTGGACTCGCTGCACAACAGATTTTCGTAAACGCTCCGTCGCTTGGGGGTGAAAAAACGACTTTTAACGTCTACTCCAGGGACCGCACGGCCCAAATAACAATTTTCTAACGACAACAGCTCGACATTTAATCGCAAGTACGAGATATCAAGCCAGTCAAGAAAATGGTTTTGTGTTTATTATTAGGCGTCAAGTGAAGTTGCGCTGACTCAGTTGTTATACGCCTATACTACCATTATCACGGCTTGTGTATTGTTGTTATTATCATTATTTATACTCACTAGGTGTTCTCGCACAGATCATCATCAGAGATTACTCACTGATAATAACCGGTGGTGTTTCGTGGAGTCTGATTAACAAGTCTTCCCAGATTTTCAGTGCTCTCCACCTCTTTCGATAACCTTTGCAAATGACTTTGCGTTATCGCAACAGCCGATTACCATTGATTTCTCACTGGCAACGACCATTGATTTCTCATTGGCAACGACCATTGATCTTCACTAGAATTTGGGTGGCAATAAGCCTCCTCTAAGTTCCAGTACTTTTCGCACTCATCCTGTAGAGGTCTGGTTAGTACTCTCTCTCCTCGCCCTTTCCATCCTTTTTGACCCTTCACGACTATTTTGTGTGACATTATCCGATGCTGATGTCTTTTGTTGGAGTGGGGGGCACAGTTTATAACATTTTTGCAGTTTATTATTATTATTATTATTATTATTATTATTATTATTATTATTATTATTATTATTATTATTATTATTTTTATTATTATTATTATTATTATTAGTAGTAGTAGTAGTAGTAGTAGTATTGGAAAACTAAAAAAACAATAATAATAATAATAACGATAATGAAAATGATAATAATAATGATAATAATAATAATAATAATAATAATAATAATAATAATAATTATGATAATGATAATGATAATGATGATGATAATAATAATAATAATAATAATAATGATAATGATAATAATGATAATAATAATGATAATGATAATGATAATAATAATAATGATAATGATAATGATAATGATAATAATAATAATGATGATGATGATGATGATGATGATGATGATGATGATGATGATGATGATGATGATGATGATGATGATGATTTTCGAATGCGAAAACCAACCGACATACGAACACTAACCAGTATGGCAAATAAAACAAAAACATGGACGGAACACCACGTGAACCGAGGGAACTGAAGCTGCAAAAAATCATATAAAATGCCCCCCTCCCCCAAAATAATGGCATCAGCCTCGGTTGATATCACACAACATATTCTGTGAAAGGTCACGGATGGATGGAAAGACCGAAGGGAATAGAGCACCAACCAGACCTCCACTGAAAGAGTGCGAGAGTTCAAGAATCTTGGGAAGAATCATTGTCACTGAAATTCCAGCGAAGACCAACGGTTGGTGCTAGCGAAAAATCGATGTTAAATAATGCAAACTTATTTGCAATGGTTATCGAAAAGAGGTGGAGAGTACTGGAAATCTGAAGAGACTTGTTGTCACTCAGATTCCAGGAAACCCCACTGTTTATTACCAGTGAAAAATATAATGTGAAAACTCCTAGTGAGTAAAATAATAAAAATAACTAAAAAAAACTAACTCTTACAAAAACTATAAAATAAATGAAAATAAATGAAAATAAATAAATAAATTAAAAACAAAGACTAAAATGATAATTCTGAAATTAATCTCAGATCAAACCGACAACAAATGTCTTAGACTCACCATGTGTTTTCATTATTAGTGATATCTCACTGACAATAACGAGTTGTGTTCCCTGAAGTCTGAGTGACAAAAAAATCTCCACAGATTAAATTTTTTTTTAAATCACAGTTCACCCCAAACAAGGCAGGCCGCCACTGTAGACGTAAGAGGCTACTGAGAAAAAAGGGTGAAGGTTTTTTTTTGTGGGGGGGGGGGGTGGAGGGTTCAACCTAAATTAGGAGCTGCGCAGCGAAATGTCTGTTTGCATTAGTTTTAAATTTCTGCATGTCAGTAAAGTCAGGAAAGCAGGAAGCAGAGAGGGAGTTCCAGAGTTCAGCAGCAGAAGGAAAGAAGCTTTTGGAGTAGAAAGCTCTTCGGCATCTGGGGACCTCCACAGTTTATGGATTAGATTTGGCAGATTGTCGGGTTGGTCTAGTGAATTTACGTCGTGGGAGTACCAGAGCAGCAAGCTCATCAGAGAACAATCCATTCAAGTACTTGTAAAACAGGCACAAAGATGCAACATTGCGGCGATGGGTCAGGGGCTGGAGGTTGGTGGATAGTGAAGGACCTATCAAGTTGGCAACTCTTTTTGGGACCTTGTCTAAGAGGGAGAGACTAGCGGATGATGCACCAGCCCAGATGTAGCTACAATACTCCATGCATGGGCGGATATTCCACACTTCTTTTGTTTACCGTGGCCAATCATTTTGCGATATCGCAACAGCCGTTTACTATTGGTTTCTCTCTATCAACGACCCTTGGTATTTTCTGTTATTTGAGCGGCTTGTATCATCACATGCTGGGTGTATATTTGAATTCATGTCTGTGGGAATGTCAATTTATTGGATTTATGGCAATTTTCATTCCCCTTGGGCTCGTATGATGTTCATCTCTCTCTCTCTCTCTCTCTCTCTCTCTCGATATATATATATATATATATATATATATATATATATATATATATATATATATATATATATATATATATATAAAGTAGACTCGAATTTTACCCTGTAAATTACGCCACTATAGGACTATAAACTCAAACGCTATATAGAATTCCAATATGGTCACGCTTCCTGCCAATAACTGAAGCGTGTTTATGGATATTATCATTCAGTTTCATTAATTTCAGAATTTCCTACATTAATTCCGATCTAGCTTACTCTCACAAAAAGTCACAATTAGAGGAAACTAGAAGTAACTTTTACTCACACACAAAAATCTACTACAACTCCTCCATGTATCATTGGGACTTCTCATTTGTTGAATACATTTTCCAGCTCTGCCCGTCATTGTTTCATTTTTCATTCCGTGATATTATCTTTAACCCATTATAACTTAAGTAAGTACGTATCGCTCCCTTAAGGCTATATTTTTATTTTATTTCAAGGCGCTTTGATTGGCTGGTTACAAACATATTCAGGAATAACGGAATATAATTGCCGAACGCTAAACAAACAACAATTGAAATAAAAAAAACATGGCGTCTTTTATTCTTCAATTCAGTAAAAAGCTCCGGAAATAATGCTCATGAATTCTATAAAATATTACTAGTTCATATTTATATGGAAGGAAAAATATTGAATATCCGATACAATGACCATTACACGTATTATACACAACAATGCTCTGTGTGACTAATCAGATTCCATCAGTCACATTACGATATTCGAAATTACATTCTCAAAACCACCTATCCCAGCAGCTCCACTCAGTCAAAATGGCG
>OY744546.1:71079703-71114703 GCA_963556195.1 Sepiola atlantica
TCTCGTAAAGGTTGCTTCAAGTATTCGGCTTTGAATCCTGCACATGATACGACATGCTCATCTGCCACCGCCTTATCTGAACCAGCAATTTCGTTTCGAGTTTGAACCCACGGACTTCAATGGCGTCGGCTTTCACCGTCGTGAAGACGAAACAGCAGCTAATTAATGACGAAATTGAATTTGACAGTTTCCCGACTAGAAAGCGTGCCGTAGAAAACGTTAAAGCATGCAAGAGTGAATGTTACTTGACCTTTTCTACGCATGCGTACACACTACCACCTATGACTACACCTATTTAAAAATATATCTATCTACTCCTCTTTCTCTCTCTCTCTCTCTCTCTACGTATTATTTATTAAAAACTATATGTGACAATTTATTCCCAAAAACGACAACAAAAAAGCACCCTAATTTCACAAACCCAAACGGCAAACTTCACAGTCGCTCCATTCGTATTTTTTCAGATAGGTAAAACAATAATATTACAAATTCACAAAAGAACAGATAAATAAATAAATAAAACTTGCTAGGGAATAACATGAAGGCCTTTCAAACACGAACTAACATCGAACTCTCTTAAGTCTTAGTTAATCACTATCCCACACCGGATTTTTTCGGGGACCCTCTCACAGACACATCGTTTTCTGTCATTGTTGACGACATTCCCTATCGGGTCGTGACTACAATCGTTTCAGCTTGCCGATGATTCCACTGGGCGCAGAGATTTACTAAAGATGTCTAAATCTGCCCTTTTGGATGAAACCGCGGTACATTGCTGAAATATGTAATATACAGTATTTAAATAAATTAATTAGCTCTCTTATATGATCGAGCACTTTATTTGATTTCTTTTCGTATACAACCTGACACACTATATATGTACATATATATATACATATATATATACATCTATATATACATATATATATATATGTATATACATATATATACATATATATATATATATATATATATATATATATATATATATATGTATATACATATATATATATATATATATATATATATATATATATATATATATATATATATATATATATATATATATATATATATATATATACGTATTATTTATTAAAAAGTATACTCCAGAGACGTTTATTTTTGTTAAACAGGTCGTTGGAGCCAATTCATATTATCAAATTACGAAACAAAAAAAATAAGTTGAATGAGCCCTAACGTCCTTTTTAACAAAAATAAAAGGTCAACCTATTTCAATAAAACCATGATACGTCTCTGAAGTATGTAACGTATAGTTTAAAAATAAATAACATGTATATTAGCGCTTTATTTATTTTCTTTTAACATTCACAGAAGCACTATATTATATGTATATATATATATATATATATATATATACATACATACATACATACATACATACATACACACATATATATATATATATATATATATATATATTTAATTTCCTTCCTACATCGTTCTATGTGTTCAGACAAAAGTAAAAATGTTGACTTGGGTCGAAAGGTTTCGAATTGTGTGACTGGCAGAGCAATCACCCTCACACTGAAGACTTCCGGTAAAAAGGATGACACACATGTGTCGGTGGATAAGAATTTAATAATATTTATCATAATATCATATATATATATATATATATATATATATATATATATATATATATATATATATATATATATATATATGCATAAAGGATATATTAAAACGAAAATAAAAATATTATTCAAAACTGAACATAATTATTTTTTTCTCATTATAACTAACTAATAGTCAATTTTTCCTTAAACCCAGGTTTTTCAAAAATAATACTTTCCTCATAAGAATTTTAAGACATCCTGTAATTTAATAAAAGGATGCTTCAAATATATTTTGAAAAATACAACGGTGCCTTCTAATGTGGAAAAAACCTATTGAATACTTATACGCGTAATCGAGCGCCTTTCTCTACAACCACTGTGTTGGGCTACTACCACCATCACTTAATCTTGGCATTAACCTGTCTCCATTTACAGCGGGAGAGAGATGAACACAAGACAGGGGCGCACTATTTGATTAATAACATGTAAACAACATATTCTCTGAGATTTATCGTACGAGTCGCTCAAAAATGATATATTTACTTCGATGGTTTTTATTAAAACGTTTTGGGTCTGTTTTTTTTATCTTAATAAAAATTATGTTTTAAAGCAAAAAAATTATTGAATCAAATTGTTTAATTAAAAAAAATAATGAATTAGAAACATTTCAAATTCATATAAAAGTTTAATACAAAAATGCGTTTGATGTGAAAGAAATACAGTTATTTGCCTAAATATGAAAATAAAAGAAAGTTAAGTGAATATAAAGCTCAATGATTGTTAACATTTTTTAGCAACTGAGCATGTATAAATAAACAATGTTACGCTAAATTCAAGTGACGAATGTTTTATTCATTCTTTTTATTTTATTTATTTATTTTCATTTTTGGTCTAAGTCAAAAATCTTCGGTGCATTTTGACGGACCGTTTCGCACATAGATGAACAATCTAAATTCATATTTCAATCCAGAATTTTCCGTCCATGCTGCTCTTCAGAAAGTTTATCATTAAGTGCGAACTTACATGACTTAAATTCTAGAAAAATAAATGGTTCCATCATGGATATTATTTTTTTAGCGCAAATAAAATTAAAATTTATAGTTCATCAGATTTAATATCTAATTATTTATTTTAATTTATTTCTGTTTAATTAAATTCAAGATTTTAGACTAGAGTGTGTGTCATCTATAGGTCCGCCAAATATAAATTGTGTTACGCTGTCTTCTGAAACAATAAAATAACTTCCAGTTAACTTTATTCTATTTATCGAAGAGAATTTAAAGATTTTGTTTTCTAAACATTTTCCCTGCGATTAAATTTTACTTAGTTTAAAATGTAATGCATGTAATATGTAACTTAACACAACTAACAAAATATATGTTTAGAAGGAAAAATTAGGATACTTAAACACAAACATAGTAATATACTGGATAAGAGGAACGAGTTAATGACAAACTGTAGACATAAACAGAAATTTAAGATAACCCGCCAATAAGGGTATCATATACCCAAAACCGTTAATGTGATTCAAACAAATTAGACATATCGTATACAAAACATCTTAAACTTAAGAAATAAGACTCTTCAATAAAATTTAACTTACCCTATCTTTAAAACTATATTAAAAAAGTAATAACTAGTTGCCCTACCTAGAGTATTCTATCTGACAATTTGATATTAAATAAACCACTGATGTTTGATATGCCGTAAAAATGTATTTTTCTTCTGGTCTCCTGAAATGTATGTAACCCTGGATATTTTGTTATCAACTTGGTTAATAATTCTTGGACACTTCAGTTTCCTCTCTATCATAGCAAATCAGATGACTATGACCTGTCTTTTAATTCTATTGTCGAAATAATTGCTGATCAAAAATCAGATTTTAGCACCGGGATACTTAATCAGGGACAACTTTCCCAGTTATTGCTTTTTTTAATTCTGATATTTCAACTCGATTTCCACTCAAGCGCTTACAATTCCCTAATTAATTATGTGGGATATGACATTGTAACGTGAGTTTTTGACTTCCCCAGATCTGTCCTGATTGGACGTACCATGTGTCTATTCATAGACTACATTAGGCTCTCCCTAATATTTCTAACCTTAAGTTTTATACTCATCGCTACCTTCCGTTGACCTTGGTTTTATACTAAGCTAGTATATTTGTTTATTAGTAGTATTATTATTAATATCCAACGCCTCTTCACATCTCCCTTCCACATTCTCATCCCCGTATGTTATTATAACTAGATTGATCCTATCTTAGAGCCCCTTTGTTCGGAGGAACCCTTATTACCTCCAATTCACCGCATTCCCCAATATTGGCCACTACTATATGCGCCCCTTTTTAAACAATTTAATTCATTTCTCTCTTTCTATACGAACATATACTAGGCATATGTACCCCATGCCTTAATAAGCTTAGTGCAAAATATCGTCAGGGCAAACTACATTAATTATTATATCTTATCTATATCACTAAACCCGTCTTCACTTTCTCTCTATTTTCATCTAGGGAGTTTAAAAAATGCGAATGAGATTCAAATTCAAATTTCAGCTAATGACGTCATAGCTATAAGTAGAAACAGGATCGAGATCATGCTAATTGCAGACACGTCGAAATCGACAAAATAGCTAGACGGAGGGGGAAAGCGCATCACTAGATATTAGGTTAGGTACTGACTGACTTCCCCCCATTCCTTTTAAACTTTCTACTTCCTGTCTAGATGTTAAAAAACTTCTCTCTCGCCCGATATTTTTAATATCGTTTAAACGCCTCAATGTCTCAGTATGCGAGTGATCAGTGAGTCTTACGCGCCTGAAGAGCCCAGTTTGGAAGAAATAAATTATAGTGCAAACGCTTAAATGTTGGTTAAAGTGTTTTCTTTCTTTTACTTTATTTGCTCTATATGTGCATTGAGCTCTCGTAGTAAAGATCTCATATCTGGAACATTCCATTCTTCATAAATATAAACTTACTGATGAGCAGCATGGACGGAAGATTCTGGTTCGAAATATAAAATAAGTTGTTCATCTATATGCGAAACAGTTCGTCAAAATGCACCGAAGTTTTTGGATTCAGACCAAAAATGAAAAAAAATAAAATAAAAAGAATAAATAAAACATCCGTCACTTGAATTTAGCGTAACATTGTTTATTTATACATGCTCAGTTGCTAAAAAATGTTAACAATCATTGAGCTTTATATTCACTTCAATTTCCTTTATTTTCATATTTCGGCAAATAACTCATATTTTTTTATTCTTTCTATTTTATTTCTTTTATCATATTTTCTTTAAAATTAAAACCTTTTCTTACGCGCGTTTCACAGCAGAGTCAAAGAAAAATATAATGACTTCAGTCTAACTTTGCTGATCATCAGAGCAAGGAGTTCATTTACAAGTAATAGGAAAATATATTATTCAATAAACAGGAGAAAGGAAAACGGGCAAAAATGCAAGAAGACTTGACAAAAAAATATGTGGCAAGCCTAAATACATGCGAAAAACTCATATGAAGAATGGTGACAGAATTCAAGCCACCCACCCCCAAAAAAGAAACAACACCCGAAATTTGAAACGGCTCTTCAAACGGTAGCGTCATATATATATATATATATATATATATATATATATATATATATATATATATATATATATATATATATATATATATATATATATATATATATATATATAGTTATATATAGTTATATGTATATAGTTATATATATATATATATATATATAGTTATATGTATATAGTTATATATATATATATATATATAGTTATGTATATAGAGTTATAGAGAGAGTTATATATATAGAGAGAGTTATATATATATAGTTATATATAGAGTTATATATATAGTTATATATATAGTTATATATATAGTTATATATATATACTTATATATATATATGTATATATATAATTATATATATATAGTTATATGTATATATATATAAAGTGATAAATAAAGTTATATATATATAGTTATATGTATATATATAAAATGATATTTACATATAGTTATATAGATATATTCATATATATATTCATATATATATATATATATTCATATATATATATATATTCATATATATATATTCATATATATATATATATATATATATACATATGAATGAATGATTCATCATATACAAATTCATATGCACGCGTTTCAATATATGAACAGATTGATATAGGTAAATGCGAACTAGCAGAAGAAGAATTAACAGATTGGGTTCCTGGCAATGGGGTTGGAACAGAGAACTACCCCTCGAAATTTCAATTAAATAAGTCATCTTGAAAGTCCCGGTCTCATCTCGGCAGATGTCAGCGCTGGGTCTGATTATCACGTTATCCACGATGACACTCCTTATTCCCCCACCTTTACTCTATCTTTACTCTATCACGCGCTTTCTATTTATATCTTCATCTTCTTCTAGCTATCTCGCTTCCTCATATATGCTCTTTCTTTCTGACCACCGCTCCCTCTCTCTGTCTCTCTCTTTTTTTGTCTCTCTCTCTCACTCGTTCTCTCTCGCGTTCGGATGGCGCCGATTATCATGTAACTCTTAATATTCTTCTTCCTCTTCTAATTCTACAATTTTTTTCTCTCTACCCCTCTTTCTTTCTTTCTTTCTTTCTTTCTGTCTCTCTCTTTTTCTCTCTTTCTCTCTTTCTCCCTCTCTCTTGCTCCCTCTCTCTCTCTCTCGTTATCTATCTATCTATCTATCTATCTATCTATCTATCTATCTATCTATCTATCTCCCATTTCCATCTATCTATCTATCTATCTATCTATCTATCTATCTATCTATCTATCTATCTATCTATCTATCTATCTTCCATTTCCGTCTATCTATCTATCTATCTATCTATCTATCTATCTATCTATCTATCTATCTATCTATCTTTCCCCTTCACATTTGCAGACTCGCTTAATCTTACTCGTCCCTATTTCTTACATTCTCTATCTCTTTCTATTTATATCTCCCCCCTCTCTCTCTCTCTCTCTCTTTCTTTGTCTCTCCCTCTCCCTCACTCACTCACTCTCTCCGACTTTTTCATGATTGGCCCTTCAAAGGGTGCACACAAGTGCATAATCGCGGCGTGTCTTAAGTCGCCCAAACCTCCCTTTATTCCCAGGATACACGCTGCTTTCCCTTCAAAAAACCCTCGGTGAGGACCCTCGCTCCCCTCTACCAATCTCCTTTCCTCTGATCGTACCTCCACCTCCTCTTTCTCCTCCTACTCGCCCCTCCCTCCACGTTTAACTCTACCTACTCCCCAAATGGTTCCTGCTCCCACGTAGTTGCTCCCACCCCCGCACTTCCCTTGTCATTCGAATAGATTGTTTGGTCGACTGGTCAGAATATTTTCTGCTCAGGCGATCAATGTACAATGTCCCGGAAACGATCAGCGTTTGTTCCGTGTCTCATCAGCGACGACCATGTTCGGAAAAACAGAAAACAGAAGAAAAAAATCAAACGAAATTCATATCTTTTTGGACTTTTCATTGTGTTTTTTTTTTTTTGTTGTTTTTATTTTTTTTGGGGGGGGGGGTGAGGAAATGCCAAGTTTAGTTACGATTTTTTCATCATTTTTTTTTTCTTTTCTTTTACTTAATCGATATTACTTTTTTTTATTCGTTGCAGACCTAGGCATATCTTTGTTATGTACTAGCAAGAAGACCCTACGTTGTCCGGGATTAAATAAGGATCACTACTATGTACTTTTTCACCATGTTCATAACACCATATTGCGGGTACCCTTTTAGAATGATCAGTACAGTCGCGGACGGGGTCCAAAAAACGAACGAGGTTATAAAAATAAATATGCAACAAGTGAGTTTAACCTACGTCGAGAAGAGATATTTGTCTACTTACCTATGATATTTGTTTGTATTTTTACGTACTATAAATGTTTTTTTATTAGATGTAAAAAAAAATTTCTGGTTCATTTTCTACTGGTATTCTTTCTAGACAAAATGGCGTCTTCTGCTCACTTCCTTACGAGCAAGCGCCATTTTTTTTGCAATGTTCGTGTGACAAAACTATTGATTTCTAATAAATAGCAGTTGGAACGGTTTAAAAATACAAACAAATATCACAGTTTTAAATTAACTTTTATCGACGACAGTTACTTTTATTTGTTGTATATTTGTTTTTTTGAGGGTTTTCAGCGTACTGATCATTCTAAAAGATACCCCATATTGCTTTCTTTTTTTCTTTTTTATAGCACCTCTTCTCCCATCTCGGCCCCTTAAAAGTCCGAAGAAACCGAAAAGTTGGAAAACTTCCTGAATTAGTGTCTCATAAATATGGTTTAAATTTCATTAAAAGCGGATATAGGTATTTGAAGTATTATGTTCTTTTTTGTCCCTATAGGGTACTTAGAGGTGGGGTCACTTAGATATTTGGCCCATAGAGGGTAACGTAAAGATTCGGCGTCACGTCGATTGTCTTCCCCGGAGATTTTCATGCATATCATATAAATTTGATAAAAATAGGATATATTTTAAGTTTTATACGAAGTTCGGCATCAATAGCTCTCTTAGGTTAGGAGGGCACTTAGAGATTTAGGACCACTTCCATTGTCTTCCCCTAAAAATGTTATACATATGATTTAAATTAAACAAAATTAAACAAAAAAAGATATATTTGAAGTTTTAAAGATGTTATGCCTTGATAGCCCCTTTACGTGTGTAGTTAGAGATTCAGGAACATTTTCATAGTCTTTCCCGGTAAATTTTACATAAGAACACACTTTTAGTTTTTATGTAGATTCTCTAACCTTTTTTTTCTATAGGGAAAACACAAAATCTCACAAACACACACAGACATTGGGTTTTATATATAGAGACTAGCAGAAATTGCCCAAGGATGATTGAAGACCTATGTTTATTTCTGCTTCTATATTACTAGTTTTTAATTTATACAATCTTTCAATTTTCAAATTATAAAGCAGATAAAACAAAATAAAGTAAAACTTCTTTGCTGTTTATGGGTTTCCGGTGCGAACGCAGACCCCACGATTTTTTTTCGGTTCGGGTCGCTGTGCCGTGGAATAATCTGCCAGAAGCAGTGGTCATCCCCCAGACATACGAACAGTTCAAGCCGGCGCTGGGTGATGTATCATGATCGCCGATCTTTGAATGATTACCCCTCACTTGAGCAGTAGAGGATGCAAGGAGACCTGATTCCGGCGTAGAACATCATCAACGCGAATTTAAATCTACCTTCGGATGAGTTTTTCACCCCAGCGCGAAGACGTGGTCTCTGGAGGCACCAGCAAAAGGTGTACCACTGTTGCTTTCAGCTCTATAGCAGATAACGAACAGTTTCGGTTCGTGTTTCTGCTCCGTGTAACAGCCATCGAAAGGTAGCGATGATACCTTTCATATCCAGGTTTAAAGTCTCCTTTAACAAATATTCAGACTGTATATCGATGTAACTATCTTCTAACTGTCTTTTTACATGGCTTGTTGCACTTTGCTATTTGTTGCCAGTAAATTTGATTTCATTGGATTTGATATTGTAAAAATCTATAATTCTAATTTAATATCACTATTGAACTCCTCATTAAATTTGAATCGAGAAAAATGTTATATTTAATCTTAATATAAGACTTTCTTTTCAATTGCCCTCTCCCCACACACAGGCAAAAGGACAGAAACAGCAAATACACTATATATGTAGGATGCTACATTGCGGCGATGGGACAGGGGCTGGAGTTTGGTTGACAGTGGGGAACCTATTAAGTTGGCGACTCTTTTTTGGACCTTGTCTAAGAGGGAGAGACTAGTGGATGATGCACCAGCCCAGATGTGGCAACAATGCTCCATGCTGGCGTCTGGAACTCCCTCCCTGCTCCCGGTTTCCCCAACAGTACCGACATGCAGAGGTTTAAAACTAATGTAAACAGACATCTCGCTACACTGCTCCCAACTTAGGGTGACACCCAAAACTCACACCCAAATTCTCAGTGGCGACCTGCCTTGTTTGGGGTGAAATATGTTAAAAAATAAAAAATAAATAAACATATGTCCAGAAACGCTTGGTTTCCAAGTTATAAGCAACGGAAACAAATACTGGTCATTATTTTTTATTGTAAACATCTAAAAAGTACAATGTATATAATCGTGCACTGTTATTTCTACATTTTAAAAAAATGGTAATCGCTTCAGACAAGGCACGAAACCACTTGATGTAAGGACCTAAAAAGTACTACTTCAAGGTCAATGATGAGTATTATATGGATAGATTAAACCCAGAAAACAGCAATTCTTCCACCTTTATCAGAAACATAGCTCATTGAATGTGAAGACCAAAGGACATGGAAGCGAGAGTTACGAGATTGCCAAAAGTAAACCCACTAGTCACTCTCTACTCTTCTTGATTAATTAAAGTATTGATATTTTCCTGGATAACGATTCCTAATAAATACTATAAAGTCATTTAAGTTTTAAATTTTTAAACTTATACAGACGATGAAATAACATTTGAGATGAAAGGTAGACAACTCCTATTATATTCTTCAATTTAAAATTAGAGTTATCCCCCTTACATTATTTGAGCTATGTTTATGATTGAAGTCAGCGTTAACAACGTTTTCTTTCTCAAATTTTAATCTTTATGTCAGGAACAGAGTTTTATCCTTTGGTAAACAGGCATATGCAATAGATAAACAATACCCTTGTAACAAAATCACAGGTGAAATAACTTTGGATCTGGTGTTGCAACATACGCCAACAAAACTATTTAAAACATTACACTAAAAAAATATAAAGTCCGTGGGGATCAGACGAAAGATCTGAACGTCATGATCGGCATGAGCTCCTTTGATAACGAATATGAAGGGTCCAGTTGGTTCTTCTTATGTCAGGTAACATAAGACCAACTACCATATACAGGTAAATAAATATGATTAGCACAAACCAAAGACCAGGTAGAAGAGAAAATGGATCCCCAAAGAAACTATACCAGTAACGCAATGCAGTTACAAAAGCAACTTCCAATCAAAGAGACTCCCTTACACATATAGAACATGATCCTTAAATTATTTCATAGATTTTATTAAGACTATATATATATATATATATATATATATATATATATATATATATATATATATATATATATATATATATATATATATATATAAAGAATAATGATAATTATATCAATAAATAAATTTATGACATTATTTACTAGGGTTCCAAGAATTCAATGTCAACATTAGTCTGGCGTACGAGTGTTTCATTAGGCGTCATAATCAATTTTCTTAATTATGTAAAGGATTTCACTCAATTTTCTGTTGGTGTCAAAAGTATAAAGCGCTGAAGAATACCACACACACACAGACACACACACACACATATATATATAATAAGAATCACGAAAAAACAGCAATAAATAATATAAAAAATTATCAATATATATATATATATATATATATATATATATATATATATATATATATATATATATGACAATCTTTTGTGAATAAATATTATTATCAAATTGACTCATATACACATGTGTTTCATGCCAAACTTGCAATCATCAGTATAAGAGAAAATAATCCCTGCCAGTCGCACGATTCGAACACCAATACAAAAGTCATTCTTAACTCAGTAGTCAAAGTGCTATCTGTTGCGGCCAACACGCATTGTAATGGAAATGAGACAGAAAATTTACGTCTAAATGCCAAATATTGCAGGCATATTTCCAAGCTATACAACATAACTCAATCTCTCTTTCTCGCTCTCTTTCTCTCTCTCATATATATATATTATTTATTAATATATCTATATATACTAATAAATATATATATATATATAATATATTTAGTAATGTATATATATATACATTTATTTATTAATATATATATATTTATTATCATATATATTTATCATATATATTTATTAATATATATATTTATTATCATATAAATATGTATTAATATATATTTATTATAACATATATATTTATTAATATATATATATATATTAATTTATTAATATATATATATATATTTATTAAGATATATATATATATTAGTTAATATATATATATTTATTAATATATATATATATGTATCAATATATATATATTTATTAATATATATTTATTTATAAATATATATATATATATTCATTTATTAATATATATTTATTTATAAATATATATATATATTCATTTATTAATATATATATATTTATTAATATATAAATATTTATTAATATATATATATTTATTTATTAATATATAAATATTTATTAATATATATATATATATATATTTATTAATATATATATATATATATATTCATTTATTAATATATATATATATTCATTAATATATATATATATATTTATTTATAAATATATATATATATTAATTTATTAATATATATATATATATATATTTATTTATAAATATATATATATTTATAAATGAATATATATATATATATATATATTAATAAATGAATATATATATATTAATAAATATATATATATATATATATATATTAATAAATATTTATATATTAATAAATAAATATATATATATTAATAAATATTTATATATTAATAAATATATATATATTAATAAATGAATATATATATATATTTATAAATAAATATATATTAATAAATGAATATATATATATATATATTCATTTATTAATATATATTTATTTATAAATATATATATATATATATTCATTTATTAATATATATATATTTATTAATATATAAATATATATTAATATATATATATATATTTATTTATTAATATATAAATATTTATTAATATATATATATATTTATTAATATATATATATATTCATTTATTAATATATATATATATATATATATATATTCATTAATATATATATATATATTTATTTATAAATATATATATATATATTCATTTATTAATATATATATATATATATATATATATTTATTTATAAATATATATATATATATTTATAAAGGAATATATATATATATATATATATATATATATTTATTTATAAATATATATATATATATATTTATAAAGGAATATATATATATATATATATATATATATTTATTTATAAATATATATATATATATATATTTATAAAAGAATATATATATATATATATATATATATATATATTTATTTATGAATATATATATATATATTTATTTATAAATATATATATATATATATTAATAAATGAATATATATATATATATATATATATATATATATATATATATATATATATATATATATATATATATATATATATATTTGTAAAGTAAATAGAGACTTTATCATTATTTTTTTTCTATCTGCACACGATCAGAATCAATTTGATCAGATAGTCAGTTTAAATGCGTTATGGTTAGCTCTATTTCTTTGCTGGAGGCCACGTTATATAAGACGAAATAAGGAAAGGCTCCCTTGTTCTTCCATTAAAGTATCATCACGTTTGTTGTGGCATCTTCCCTCGCATGTTGGCTTACGATTGAGACCTCGAGAAAACACAACTGAAAGTTTCATTCCTCACTTTCTTTCCGATGTTACAAAGTATTCTCGCACTCTTCCAAGTACTGTTGAGAGTTCTGAGCCACTCGTTCTTAATGAGAGCCGCGTTGAAGACACGTCGTCGCTGTCCAGTCACGAAACTCGCTCCGACGTTTTTCTATTTTCTAGCTATTCCTTTGTTTCTGTTTCTCTACATACCTAACTAGCTCCCAAATCACTTTTGTTTATTTTTTAAACCTCACTATATTTTATTATATTTCATCACTTCCTTATTAATTAAATTCCAAAACTTGATCTCACACACTTTTTTGTCAGAATGTATCACACCCACTTACGGCTACTTTCTCAGTGGCAATATTGGGAATAAAAAAAAACGCCGTTTTAAACAAATCGTATCAAAGTGTACAATTAATGCAATATCTCATTTTTCAGCTAATTTTAGTCTTGTATATAGAAACTTTTTTTTTATATATTTGGATATGTCATAGTTCCCTGCATCAGTCACTTAATGATCCGATTTAATTCACTGTCCCATTATCTATATTCATATACGGCATAATCCCGTTTACACACCGGTTCTCGTTAGATTACTGAAGTTAAGCAACGTTGAACCTGGTCAGTACTAAAATGGGTGACCATTTGGAGATAACAGGTGTTGTATGTGCTTTCCGATTATTTTGCCATTGTTTCCAATCGTCCTGGACTTATCCTTGCCACTTGAATCGGGCAGTGCCACTTCAGCAGAGGCGTGGTTTGATATTGCGCAACACTTGCTTCACGATTACACGCGCAGCTACCCTTAAAAAGTGTATTCATTGTCTCTAAAGTCTGAACGAAGGCCATGATGATCTATTTTCATTTATTTTCATTTATTTTCATTTAATAATTTAATAATATTTCGCTATCAAAGTACACGTATGTAAATATTTTCTCATCATTTTTACGACATCTTAAATTACTATCTAATTTTTACGACATCTTAAATTACTATCTAATTTATACAACATCAGAAATTACTATCTAATTTTTACGACATCTTAAATTACTATCTAATTTTTACGACATCTTAAATTACTATCTAATTTTTACGACATCTTAAATTACTATCTAATTTTTACGACATCTTAAATTACTATCTAATTTTTACGACATCTTAAATTACTATCTAATTTTTACGACATCTTAAATTACTATCTAATTTTTACGATATCTTAAATTACTATGTAATTTTTACGACATCTTAAATTACTATCTAATTTTTACGACATCTTAAATTACTATCTAATTTTTACGACATCTTAAATTACTATCTAATTTATACGACATCTTAAATTACTATCAAATTTATACGACATCTTTAATTACTATCTAATTTATACGACATCTTTAATTACTATCTAATTTATACGACATCTTAAATTACTATCTAATTTTTACGACATTTTAAATTACTATCTAATTTTTACGACATCTTTAATTACTATCTAATTTATACGACATCTTAAATTACTCTCTAATTTATACGACATCTTAAATTACTCTCTAATTAATACGACATCTTAAATTATTAATCGTATAGAATTACACGTGCTTAACATTTTGACATGATGGTTAATATTCGCTAAGGATCGAGAGACCAGGGTTCAATCCTTGATCGAGTCATGCCTAAGACTTAAACAATGGTATTTGATGTTTTTTGCTAAACACACAGCATTATAACGTGAGGGTCAAGGGTATGTGGAGTAATTCAGAGAAAGGAGTGACGCCCTCCCATACATCTCGGTGTAGTATCTAATGAAGAGGGAGTCTTCGGGTCGCCCTTGACTATGGTCGAACACTTTACATTTCATATAAGTTGGGATGCTGAACGCGTACTCAAACTATGAAATTCATTAATAAATGGCAGGCAGTGATTAAAATAATTTAATTAAAACTAAGTTTTCTACATTTTTCAAACTTTACTTTTGACTTCGGATTTAGATTGAAGGGGGGCGGGGGCTCCGAAAGGAAATTGGTTACTATCAGCGAAGCAGAATCCTTGTTGAATCGAAATGAAAACTGATTTGCATATTGTTGGGCTTTTATTCATAGAAAAGCGGTCAATTCCAGAAATTACGTTGTTTGGGGGCGTGACAAGTGTTTCTGACCTAGTTGAAAGCCAATTACATGACCGTTGCTTATATTAATTTCTTTTTTTTTCCGTTCGAACCGACTTTTTATAGAAAGATTTGATGACTTTCCTTTGAGATATAACTTTTAAAGATTGATTGCTTTAAGTGATGCTGCTCCTTCTCAGTTATAAAACAAGTTTCGCATGCCTACAATAACATCCAAGAAGCCAAAAGAAAGAGTTTTTGTATTAATTAAAGAATAAAGTTTTAGGTTTCAATAAGAATGAAAGAAGGTATCTTATAACATGGGCAAAACTAACATAAGAAAAAAAAATATAACGTTGCGTGTATATATTTTTTATATATAGAAGACTGACTTTCACTGTACACCTGAAATGGAAGACTTACTGCAAATAGTGGGATTCTCGTAAATAGACGAAGGTAAACTTGTTTAATAGTTTAGTGATGACGAGAGTTATCTATATGTTTTGGTTTTAGTGCGTTGATTACTAATATGGAGTCGGAAAACGCAGATCGCTTAAATACATTTAATCGATACATGTTTTAAAAGTTAGTTACACCGAAGAAAACGTATTTGTATTTAAGTAATCATGGGGATAACTCGGGTCTTAAAAGAAAATTTGAATCAAAAGGATTTGAGGCACCCCAGAATATACTACGACCAATCCGATAGATTTTGCCATAAGACCGATTTTTTTAACTTCCGGTTAAATTATAAAAAAAACAATATGACGTTTATAACTTTGTCATCGCAGATTTATTTTTATTAAAAAAAGGGTTTTGTTTTCAATGTTTTTTTTAATAAAATATAAGGCATGGAGCCACTTGATGTAAGGAGCTAAAGTAAATACTACTTCAAGCTCAGAAACCATAAGTGCTAGATGGATAGAAAACAGCAATTCTTCTCCCTTTGTCAGAAACATCGCACATGGAATGTGAGGACTAAAGGACAAAATAAGGGAAGCGAGAGTTACAAGTCTATCGGAAGTAAACTCAAGATCCACTTTCTACTAAAGGTTTTTTATTTACAAAAGGTTTTACTAATAGCCAACGAAATACGTAATTTTATTTACAAGCACGTGTTTTATAAGCCCATTTTAATTAAAATAAACACATTTTTATTTACAAATGTAGTTATTTTAATTTATTAGTAAAACTTATGGCAAGTAAACCCTTTTTAATTAAAAAAAAATCTGCGAAGAACAATTTATAAATGTGCGCATTGTTTTCTTTGTGTTTCAACTGGAAGTTTAAAAAACTCGGTTCTAAGGCAAAAAAAGGTGTCCGCTTGGTCGTTGCACACAATGGGGTGCTTCAAGTCTATTTGATCCGGAAATTTAATATAGTTTGCATAAGTACAGAAAATTGTATTAAATGTTTGTAAATAGTTTATTTTATGAATTATATGAACAAAAAAACATCACATGTACGCCGTTTTTACTTTTATATTTTCAATGCGAAAATGTAAACACGCTTTTCAACCCGAATATTTTTTTGGTTTACACATAACTTAGTTATACCTACCGTACACATAAACCTGTTTAATGTAAGGAATTTGGTTCTATTTCAGAATTTTTTAGATAAAGACTGATAATTTGTATTATATAGATTACTCGGACTACGGTTCTCATCTTGAATGTCATTCTCACAACGTTTCCGGCGATGTAACCTCCGACCTTCTTGAGATGCTTCGTATAGAACTCGGGAATCTTTATTTGGATTATTCGAACAACAGTTTTAATCTTGGATGTTATTCTCACAACGTTTCAGCCGATGTAATTTCCAATCATGTTTAGGTGCGTCTTGTTGAACTAAGGCATACTTATGTCGAACCCGCAAGAACCCTTGGCGCAACAGATAAAAATACTAAGTAATAATCAGTTCTAAGTGACAGTCTTTTGTCAGGTTGAAGATTCAATCCTCAGTGCAGGCGACACTAAGAATACAATTACGAATTAATTAAGACTTCTACCCGGTCATGGCAGACCGAACGAGAACAAGCTACCCCCGTGGATTAAATTAAAGGTCCCGTTCAAAAGACCGTACAGATTCCCGAGTTCAACATTAAGATTCTCGAGTTCTATGAGACGCACCTAAAGAAGGTCGGAGCTTACATCGGTCGAAATGTTGTGAAAAAAACCCATCCAAAATGAGAACAGTAGTTGGAATAATACAAAATAATACACATTTTTTTATCATTAAAAACAACACCTTTTACAGATTGTAAAAAAAATGTATATTTAAGTAAACCATACACATATAATTTATAATTATGTTTTTAGGTATACCGTACGCATATCCTTTGGTTATATATATCGCACATTCATACACATTATATATATATATATATATATATATATATATATATATATATATATATATATATATATATATATATATATATATATATATAGTCTCAGAAGTTTCTCAACCATTAAAACTATATAAAGAAAAAAAGAATAAAAACAAACACATTTTAGTCCCAAGTCGTTCGGTGGAAAATCACTTTTGTAAGTCAATTAACTTTTTGCAGTTACTATAATAGTTTGCTTCCAAGAATTTACGCTAGTCTGAACATTATTTAATATACATATTTATGCAAACATTGTTTAATTATACATTTTTAAAAAAATTTTCAATTTTTCTGATGGTGTTTTTTGTATTAAAATAGTAATTAAAAAAAAATGTTCAATAGGTTTCACATATTTCACGAACGTTTTCGATTCTTCGTCGAATGATCATCAGATGTCAAAGCAAATGAACAAAACAGCTGGAGAAAGAAGAGAATTTTAAAAAGACAGCGGATAAACGCGCATAGAACGTTTTCTGCATTGTTCTAGGAAATCGTTGACGATTTTAAATTCAGCAACGCTAGATGGTATCACAATGTTTGCATAAATGAGAAAATGCTGCCTAAATACACACACAATATATATATATATATATATATATATATATATATATATATATATATATATATATATATATATATATATATATTAAATCGGAAATTGCGAAAAAAAAAATCCCCAATTATTTTAGGCCGTATAGCTTTTAGCGGAATTTTTATTTTAATCATTTATAAAAAAATAGTTTGGATCTATTATGTTTTAATAATTGTTTGTTAATTTGTAATATAATTATATTCATTCATTCGTAATATATTCCTTCGTAAAAAAAGTTTAATTTGATCATTTGTAAAAAAATCTTTAAAAAATTTAAAATTCCAATTATTATAATACAGTCTTTGTTTATTGTTAATAATTAAACAAATTGCTGAAAACAAATTATGATTTGCCTTCAAAATAAATCCGAATTAAGATAGAATTTGGGATTTTATTTTATTAACACCGAATTGTAATTTCCGATTTCAGATACGGCGGCAATGATGACGTGGATAGTGTATCCATATGGTTTTTCGAAACCT
This sequence comes from Sepiola atlantica, assembly GCA_963556195.1. NCBI lineage: Eukaryota > Metazoa > Mollusca > Cephalopoda > Sepiida > Sepiolidae > Sepiola > Sepiola atlantica. The sequence goes on from OY744546.1 coordinate 71,098,400, forward strand.
CACCTGACCTTGTGCCTAACTTCCTGCAGATAGGAGTAAATAAATATACCAGTCATTAGGAAAAGTAAAATTGACCAAGGCATGGCTGTTGAGAAACATAACATCTTGGAACTAATGTTTGATAATTAGAAGCCGTACATACCTGGCGTTACTTATATTTCGTCTCTTAAATTTTATTTGAGGCTTATTCATGACTGATGAAATGGTCCAACATGGGACCTTTTTATACAAAAAAAACATGTGGAGAGAGAGTAGAAAAATTAAGACAGTGAGATTTTGCGGAAGCAAAGGCGGTGGGGGAGGAAAGGGTAGCTCAGATGGAGTATGGTTAGCTTACCACCTTGATTTTTATATTCTTTCTCCACGTGTTTTTTTTGTATAAATAGGTCCAATGTTGGACCATATCGATAATCATGAATAAGCTTCAAATAAATTTAAGAAGTGAAATATCGATTCTTCCCACATGGCTTGTTTGTGAAGTCGTATTTGTTTTTAAGTTTTATTTCTGTGAACATTTTAAAACATATACAGAACAAGAAACAACATGTTAGTTCTTAGGCAGAAAAACTGGTTTTATATTCTTTTTTTTTTTTGTATTTTTTCGTTAATTAATTCAAAACTTCGCATAATGTAGATTGTCTGGACCGGACTGAGAAATTTTTGAATGAATTCTAGCGAAGTACATGGTTATTGACTAATCTATTTGGCATAATGATTAGAGTGTTTGCTAATGGGCCAGGAGACCGGGGTTCAGTCCGCGGTCGAGTCATACCGAAGACTTTAAAATAATACTTGATTTCTCCTTAGTAAACTCTCAACATAATAAGATGTAAGTCGATGTAATCCTGGGAAATGAGTAGCGCCCTTCCGTACAACTCGGTGTGGTACGTGAGAAAAGGGAGCCTTCTGGTCGCCCTCGACTATGGTAGACCACTTTACGTTTTTTTGTACATTTATTGCAAATAACATTATACATCGATAACAATTGAAAATTAGTTAGTTGGGAACCTAGTTTTATTTTTCAGCTTAAATGCTATTTGGGTATGACTTAAAAAAAATCCGACAAGATAACTTTATAGATATAAATATAGATAAAAAAAACAAAAATCTCGTTTCGGTCTTCACACAAATATTTACGTTATTTATTAAAGTTTACTGATAATATACATTCTTCAAAGGTAAAACTAATTTTTTTGTATTACTTTCATTCATCCCAAAGAAGGCACATTGCCACTGAGGCGTAAGGGGCTTCTGTGATTAGGGGCAGATTTATAGAGGAAACCCTAAGTCGGGAGTTGGGCAGCAAGATGTTTGTTTACATTACATTTAAATTTCTGCATGTTAGTAAAGTCGGTGAAACAGGGAGCAGAGAGGGAATTCCAAAGGCAAGCGGCCCGAGGAGAAAAGCTATTAGAGTAGAACGTTTTCCGGCATTTGGGAACCTCTACAATGAAGGGGTGGAATTTTGCTGCGAGTCAGGTTTTTCGGCAGTTATTTCATTAGAACACATTCCGTGGAAATGCTAGTAAACAAAAAGTAGAAGTTGTAAAACAAGCAGAAGGATGAAACATTAACGTTGTTACAACGTGAGTTTGTAAGATGGAATCGCTGAACAGGAGCGTTCACTGAGATGTAATGAGCTACTGTGATTAAGGCCAGATTTAAAAGAGTTAACTTAAGTGGATATTAGTGCATCAATAAAGTTTCCCACAGTACATTTAAATTACTGCATGTTGGTACAGTTAGGGAAACAGGGAATGACTTCAAAGGGCAAGCGGTCCAAGGAAAGAAGAGTATAAAGTTTTCTGGTATATGGGGGATGCAACATTGCGGTGATGGGATAGGGGTTGGAGCTTGGTAGACAGTTCGGGACCTATTAGAACTCGCCTAACTACAACCACAGCAAAGATACATTTCTCTCTGTCTCTCTGTCTCTCTCTGTCTCTCTCTCCCTGTACCAAAATGGAACTTCCATGAACAAGATAAACCAAATAGAACTTCCATAAACAAAGTTTGTTTCCAAGAACGTCCCATCTGTGGAACAAAGTGCCACGAGTCTACTTCCCAACCGACTACAACACGGTCGTCTTTAAGTCTAATGCAAACTGACACTAGTTTGGCCGTCTTCTTGGGTTATCAATTTCTCTTAAGTAATTTTCTGCCCTTCCCGCCCATTGTTTCCAATCTGATGAACTTTTTAACCTTTATCCCCGAGTAGCCTCTGGACCTTGATAACTGAGGCCTTTTCAGTAAATAAAAAGTGACAGTGTTCCGAAGGTTGAAGGTTCAATCCTCAGTACGGACGATACTAAGAATACAATTACGAAATACTTAAGACTTCTACCCGGTCATGGCTGACGGAACAAAAGCACGAGATCAGATTAAATAAAAGGGTCCATTTTAACCCTTAATTTTTTTTTGTTCCAAACATGAAACATATAAAACAAAATGCCTATTTAATATAATATTTAACGAAAATGTGTCAAACTACAACTTGTTTCACATCTACAACGAGCCTGTTGGCAAGTGTGAGTAGGTATTAGTATGATGTTGCATCAGCACACCCGCTAAATAGGTAATCAGTATCTTCGATGTCACGGACGATTGTCATCGGTGAATCACCTGCCTAATTCAAGAGCCTAAACTTTTAAATCTTTATTTTTTTATTACTTTTTTTTCAAACCAATAGAAAAAAATCAAACATTTAAGGGTTAAAATTTTGTGCGGATACCCAAGTTTGACAGAAAAATTCTCGAGTTCAAGGATACGCATCTAAAGAAGGTCGGAGGTTACATCGACCAAAACGTTGTGAGAATAAGATTCCAGATGAGAACAGTAGTCCGGATAATACAAATAATACAAATGATCAATTCTCATCTAAAAAAAAAAAAGCGGAAACATAATATGGGATATGTTCTGAAACAAGTTATATGAATGTTAACCAATAGTTGGAAAAGAAAATGTGGAAATGCGGTTCGATCGAAGACGAGACGGAGAATTAAGCAGAGTTAGAATCGGACATACGTCTCTTACTTGACCTTGTGTCTAACTTCCTACAAATGAGGCAAATAAATATACCAGACACAATTTTAATCAAAGCGGAAGCTGCATTTCGAGGCATCTATGCTTATCCCTTTCTTCTTTTTTAACATTGTTTTTAACGTAGTTCACCCCAAACAAGACAGACCGCCACTGTAGACGTAAGGGGTTACTGAGAAAAAAAAGGGAGAAGGTTGGAGGGGGGGGGGGTCAACCTAAATTGGGATCTGCGCAGCGAGATATCTATTTACATTAGTTTTAAATTTCTGCATGTCAGTACTGTCGGGAAAACAGGGGACAGGGAGGGAGTTCCAGAGGCCAGCAGCATGAGGAAAGAAGCTATTCGAGTAGCGAGCTCTCCGGCATCTGGGGACCTCCACAGTGAATGGATGGGATTTAGTTGATTGTCGAGTTGGTCTAGTGAATTTACGTCGAGGGGGCACCAGAGTAGCCAATTCATCGGAGCATAATCCATTGAAGTATTTGAAGTTTATTCCTGGCTCAGTGATCATCGTTCGATCCTCGGTTCTCATAGCTGAACAGAGTTTCTTTCTTTTCAAGCGCTTCCCATCTGTGAAACACGTTACTACAGGACTGCCTCCCTCGCAGATCACAACATGGTCGTCTCCATAGAAAATAACAACAAATACTTCCCGTCCTAATAAGTAATCAAATTCTGTTTATACCATTTATCATTTATCATTTTCAATCCTCTCATAATATTCTTTATCATTTAACTTAGAATTGATCAACCTCAGTAACCCCTTATCATCGAGTCGCTTTTAGCCTCGACAAGTAGTGGCTTATTAGTATAAGAATGAATTAATCTCAAATCATACAAAACATTTGTACGGTTTCTGCATAAAATGACTCATTCTTGGCCTTCGGGAGTGGATCAGAATGTAGTATCTGTTCTGTCTTCGGTCGGTGAGGGGCAGATCCTTCTCAACTGAGGTAATATTTATTTTTGTTCTAATCCAGAGTGCTCGTTTTATGGTAGCTGGATATTTCTCCACATTAAAAGCGACCTTGTGTCTAACTTTGCCATCGTGGGGAATCAAGTAGGGAGAAAAATGAAAAAGCGAGAAAAGCAAATATGTTAGAATGATCATCTTCAACAACAGGAAAAAGGATGTTATATAACAAAAGCTGTGTTTAAATGGAAACGTTTGAGTGACATCTTAAAGGTCAGAGGTGAGCTCAGCGGAAGTGTATGAAACTACGTGATTTCCGGTCGGGGATTTTCAGTCTCTTTGGCTAGCAAGACTTTGAAGCAGAAAAGACGTGTCCGGGTGCTGTCTCCAAATGGGGAGGTGTTAGTGTGCACAATGTGGCTGAGTGTAGCGAGATGAGCTATCCGTCTTATCTATATGTCTGTTTTCTCTCTCTATTTCTTTATCTCTTTCTCTCTCTCCCTCTATTTCTCTGTCTCACACTCTCTCTTTCTCTCTTTTTTTCTCTCTCTCTTTTACGTCTACGAAAGTAACTTGTCTCTCTGATGTTTATATGTGTCTATCTCTCTGTTTAATAAATCCTTTGTGTGACAAAGTATCCGGGGCCCCATGGGGATAGGGTACCCTGGTTACCCGCTAGTATGCATCTTGGTGATTCTAGGCCCTGCGACGAGACGAAGTGGAGATATAAAACTAGTATATATTTGACGTAGAAACGAACTTATTCAAACAACAGGAACGAGGCGTCAGCCAGTCTGGTGGAGTCGTGTTTTTCAGTCAGAACCGATTGCCACCAGAACGAGGAGACAGTTGCCAGATGGGAAGTAAAGATTCTTAAATTTAATTCTAATAATATAAATAACGTGGGAGTGTATTTGTAGCTGGACGAGACGACAAGATCGGCGACGTCATCATCGTCATCGTCGCCATCCCGGCCTAGAGGAATTTCGATCTATATATTTTTTTATTGCCACTACGACGATCGGCACGAGTGGTAGTCGCAATCCGTCACCGCGACCAGAGTGTCACGTCTGTGAGGTTGACGAGACCACCGTGCACGCGTGTAGGGTTCATATTTGTTATAAACATCGGCGGCCGAGTGGGGTTATCAGCAGACAAATAGAACCTGGGTTCCGGACGATGACACGGGTGTACAATGGTGTATACACCCTTCAGTAAGTGAAACTGCAACAGGAAAGAAATAACGATCGAGAGACGAAAGAAAAAAAGACTTTACTTTCATGGGGAGGCAAGTAAATAAGGACGGTTGATATGCCGTAAAAACCAACCAGTCATCAACCAACCAAAAATCTTTTGTTATTATTCGCTCTATTTTTTATTCTTGTTATTGTTCTGTTTCTTTTTTTTCATCGTCTTTTTCTTTACTTTCTCATTCTTTCAGGTTTTCTCTTATTATGCGACGACCATTTCGTAGTGAACAGAAGGCTGACAAAATTGCCGCGAGTGAAACTCCTTGGCCATCACCGGCTGCGTCTTGCAAATGTTGAAAGTTTTGAAAAGGTGATTGAGGAGACGTTTTAAGAGGCTGTTGTTAAAAGGAAGTTATGATGACGAAATGGAATGGGGTGCAGTGGGGAAATATAGGAGAGAGGAGAGATAGGTACGATGTGTCTGCGAGAAATAAAGAAGAGTGAGAATGAGAGTGGAGGAGGGAAGAAAAGGGAGACTATGAGAAACAAAAGAGACGAGACAGTAAATAGAGAAAAGAGAGAGACTAAGACAATTAGGATAAAAAGAAAGACGAAAAAGGAGAGACTGAAGAGGAAAGGGAAGAAAAACAAGAAAAATATATAGAGAGAGAGAAAGAAAGAGAGAGAGAAAGAGAGAGAGAAGGAAAGTGTGTGAGAGAGAGTTTAAAAAGTGAAAGAAAAAAGAAACTAAGAAAAAAGGTTAGAGAAAAGAGACAGTAGGGAAAAAGAAAGAGAGAGAAAGAGAGAGAGAAAATGGAAAAGAAATGAGAGAGAGAGAAAAAGAGAAGAGGAAAATAGAAGAAAGAAAAAGAGAAAATGGAATAAAAAATACAGAAAGCAATAAGAAAGAAAATAAGAAAAGAAAGAAAAAGAAGAAAAAGAAGAAATAAAAAGAGAACGAACAACAGAGAAATACGGCGATGAACAAGAGGAAGAGTGAAAAAGAAAAAAGGATGGAGGAGAAGAGAAAAGGAGAGACAATAAATAGAGAAAAAAGGAGACGATAAATAATTGGTAGATAAAGAAATATGGAAAAGAAAGAGTGAGGAGCAGAAGAAAGGAAAACGAGAAAAAAGGACAGAGAGAGAAACAGTTTTTAAAGAAAAAGAGAAAGAAAAAGAGAGACGAAGAAATAAGTGTGAGAAAAAAGACAGTAGAGATAAAAGAAGAAAAAAAGAGATAAAAAGAAATAAGATTTAAGAAAGAAAAATACAAAAGGGGGAAAACATAAACAATTAAAAAAAATAGAAAAGCAGAAAAGGTGAGAAAAAGGAAAGAAGAGAGAAAAAGAAAGAAGAAAAGAGATAGTGAAAAAGAAACGAGACCAAAAAGAGAGAATTAGAGGAAAAGAAAAACAGAAAAAAGAAAAAAGGAGAAAGAGAAAAAAAGAAAGGAAAAAAAAAAGGAAAAAAGAGAGAAAAAAGAGAAGGGGAAAAAGAACGAAAAAAAAAAGAGAAGAGAAAAAAAGAGAGAAGAGAAAAAAAGAGCAATGAAAAGGAAACCGAAAAGAGATGTAGAAGGTGAGAACAAAGGAGAAAAAAATTGAAAAAGAAAGAAAGGGAAGAAAAGTATAAAAGAGAGAAAAAGAAAAGGCAGAAAGAAAAAGTGGGAAGGAAAAATAGTCAAAAAGAAAGAAAAGAAAGTTAAAAATTAAGTGACAGAAAAAGAGATAAAAGAAGAAAAAATAAAATAAAAATCGGAAAAGTCAGAAAAAAAATTTAAAGAAAGAAAAAGTGGAAGAATTTGAAAGTGAGACAAAAAAGTAAAAGTGTGATAGTCGGAAAAGCAGAGAGAGAGAGAGAGAGAGAGAGAGAGAGAGAGAGAGAGAGAGAGAGAGAGAGGGGGTGAGAGAGAAATAGGGGGAGACTATGAGTGGGACAATGATTTCGGCGATGACTACTATATATTCAATTTCGATGTTTGATAATCATATCGGCGTCAGCCATGACCTCCACCGCAGCCATCTAATGTTACGATCGTGAGATCTACATGCACTTAATTAAATGATATGAAATCAAGGCGATCCATAATACAAGCCTGGCAAGCATGCGACTGAGGTCTGTAATAGTGTATAATATGTATTATCGTATCATGAAGAAATAAGCATTTTCTTCCGTAAAAAAAAAACAAATTGTATATGTAATAAACATAAAAAATTTGTAAAAATTATCAAAATTGTTTTCCAAACATTATTTTATTCATAAAATATTTGATTTTGTAAAAGGTTGAATTTGCTTTCTGATTATATTATGGTATTATATTTTCTGTAATAAAGTAATCAATATAAACAAATTGACTCATGATATCGAAAAATGTCTTTAATTCATGGTGAATAAAATGATTTTTGTGAATTTAGTTCTTTTATATTATTTGTACTTTCTACATTTGATTTGATGGAAATAAATCAATTATTGTAAGCTGCTTTCTAATAATATGTATAGTTGCTAATTACTGGAAATTACTAAGAAATGTCTTACTAAAACTTTTCTCAGTAATTATTATTTAGTAGTAATTTTGGTCTTCACATGTCAGCCCTCAGCCGTGGACCCTAGTCGCATGTTTGCCAGGCCTGTATTATGGATCGCCTTGTATGAGATCCATCAAAATACTTAATTTTATCTTTAAATTGGAGGACAAACAACACAAATTGAGAAACATATACGCCTTCTTAACTAAGGATAGCAATCTTTATGGAATGCAAAATGTATAGAACACAAAATCTCCGGAATGTGTCGTATTTGTTTTGAATTCTTTCTTAGTAAAGTTCTGACTGACATATTGCATAACACTGTTTATAATGATCATTTAAAATTTCCTTCTCTCAGCCATTATGCTATATATAACCCTAAGTCAGATGTTTATTCATATTTGATTGACGGGAACAGCTATACTGACAAAAGGTAGATAAACGTATATGTTTCATCAGTGATTTAGCCCAGTTATTGGTCTGTGTTTTTCTTTAAAATACGTTTAATCGCTTTCATAGATATTAATATTTAGTCCTGATCAATATTTTCTTTTAGTGGGGTCACATTTAAAGAAAGTTTGCATATTTTTAACTCGGTCTGTTACATCAACTTCTACTCCACTCATTATCACCGGGAACAAAATTTAATAAGGGACATTTTCTCCATTGCACCCGTTGTCAATAATATTTCAAGCGTTTTTATTGGCTTTTATTTTCATATGTTCAACTGTTTTTTTAAAGCTCATTTACAGTAAGACTTATTTATAAAAAAGTTTTAGAAGGTAAAGTCCCCAGAAATTACCTCTTCCTTTATGAGAAAAGGTTTGTTGCCAGTCACCTGACTGCCGACGAGTCCGTTGTCAGCTTTTTTCGCCAAATAACATTTTTAAATAATTTTTAAAGTACTAAAACAATAGTGAAATAAATAATACTAATAAAACCTTAACTTTTTAATTTTTTCTTGACATTTATAAAAATAGAGTTAGATTTTAATTAGTATTTTAATTCATTAAGTTCATTAAGTTGATATACTTTTAAAAAGTTATGACAACTTTTATCATTGTTTCTGTTATTTTATTTCTTCATTTAATCTTAGTAATCAAAAATCGTAAACATGCAAGATATTATACATCATCGACCAAAACTGCCGACTGAAGGAGTCGAGTACTGCTACTCTTTCAGTCAGTTTTTTTCTTACTTTCCCTCCATCGTTACATCATGTAACCCTCCCTCTATCTTTTTATATTGATAAAGAGACAGCGAAAAGACAAAATGATAGTGACAGCGAAGGTTTTTATAACTGAAACTATAAAACTCAAGATTGATATAATCCATTATCAACAAAAAGGAATATCCCCACAACTATTAATACTATTTACCCCGTAACTGGAGAAGGAAAACGAGTGAGAGTGAAAAGCGTAGTAGCGAGTCGAAAGATTGGGATTTTGTCTTACTTATTTAAATTTAATTCACATTTTCCTGATTCAAACAATCTAACCTGACACAATGGATTACGTTTTTTCTAGTATTTATCATTATATTGAATGCGAGTCACTCAACGTTTGTTTCCCGCTTATTCATATATACTTTAATTATTATTATTATTTGTCTTTTATGCCTCCTTGGGCATCTCCCATTTAACTATCTTCTCAATTCAACTGTTAAAAAAATTAACTTTTAGTACAGATAAAATTCTGTTAAATATTTCATTTGATAACTCCCAAAAGTGCCCCCTCAATATCTCCCTCCTACCACTTTCTCTGAATTCACCCAACCTCATCTTAAACTGATCCACGTTATTGCTGTTCTTAATCCGATCTGGCAACTTATTCCAAAAACATATTACTCTGTGAGCAAAGAAACTTAACTGGTTAACAGATCTAGTTTTTGAAAACTACCCTGGCAATAACCTTCCAGATCTAAGAGAAATGCTAAAAAATGGCCACCATAGTTAGAAATGCCATTAATTATCTTGAAAGTCTCAATCATATCACTTCTCATTCTTCTCTCCAGCAAAGTAGGCAATCCCAATTTGTCCAATCTCCTCCTGTAACTGCACTCCTTTACTTTACTTATTAGTTTTGTCACCCTTCTTTGTACGCCTTCAAGTTTCAATATTACATTCGAATTTCCATGTCTAGTCGCTGGAGTCCTGACACAAAATACATGCTAAAATATACCTCAGTTCTGGGATTGAGTTATGTTTGAAAAAATCGGTTTTATTTGCTCTGATTAGCCGTAATCTATAAGTAACCGAACAAATCAAACACACCTCTCTCTCTATCCCTCTCTCGCTCTATCTATCCACCTCTCTTAGTAATCTATGTATTTCTTTCACCCCTCTTTCTCTATATTGATTCAACCACTTTCTAATTTTTATTAATGTCTATATGAGCATTTACATAAAGAGTGACCCTCTAATGTAAGTGTTGTCACCTTATACGTGTGACAGTACACGCCACAAACACGTATGTAAATTAGATGTAAAAATATTAAGTCTCTTTTACTTTTTTATTTAATAATAATAATAATAATAATAATAATTAACGAGGGAACGCCCAAGACCACCCTGAGAAAAAATAAAAATTTGGAATGCACCAGGTCACGATGGAATACATTTATATTGGTTACAAAAATTCTCGACCCTACATGAAAAGACAATGCAAAACCTGAGAAGATGTATTCACAAGACAGACGTACCAGTATGGATGACATCAGGAAGAACCACATGAATACAAAAAGACACCGAGAAGGAAACGCTATTAAACAACTACAGACCAATAATCTGTTTACCAACCATGTGGAAAATCTTAACAGCTCAACTGAGAAAACAAATTTGTCACTTCCTTAATAATCGTGGACTACTTTCTGAGGAACAGAAAAGATGCCGGAAATGGAAAAGACGGAACGCATGACCTACTATACTTAGATTAAAAGATCCTGAAAGAAGTAACAAAAAACATAGCCATGGCATGGATCGACTAAAATAAACTTTACGACAGGATCCTTCAAGCTTGGATAATCGAGTGCTTCAGAATATAAGATAACATTATCAATTTGATTAAAAAGGTAATGGGAACATGGAGACTGGAACTGACAGCTGGAGGACAACACCTGAGATAAGAATACAGAAAGGCATCTATAAGGAGATTCACTATCACCGCTACTGCTCATTATATCCATGATGTCACTAAACAACATACTCAAGAAATGTGGTGTTGGGTGCAAGTTTATTGACATGGAAGAAAGAATTAACCACCTCATTAATACGGACGATCTGAAACTATTTGCGAAAGGCAAAAATGAACTGGAAATGCTGATAAAAACGACAAGAATCTTTAGCCAGTTCAAATGGAATTCGGAATGGAAAAGTGTGCACTGCTAGAAATGGGTAGGGAAAACTGGAGACAGCGGAATGTATAGCACTGCCTATCTTAGGGGGAGATGAGGACGCTTGGCGAACATGAATATTTGTGTGTTGTGGAAGCAGACATCATCAAAATAACAGAAATGAAAGAGAAGATTGGAAATTTACACGCGTGAAGTGCAAGAAAACTCTTATAAACTAAATTATATAGCAGGAATCTAGTTAGAGGAATAAACTGGGAAGTATCACTAGTAAGATATTCTGGATCATTCATAGACCGGATCAAAGAAGAACTAAACCACCTTGACCAGAAGACTAGGAAACTAGTGACTATGCACACTGCACTATATCCGAAAAATGATACTGACCGACTCTACATGAAAATGAAAGAAAAAGACAGGGAAAGAGGCTTGCTAAGTATAGACGACTGTGTGAATGACACAAAAAATGAAATAAAAAATATATAACCCAGAACACAGAAAAGCTAATCAGCGCCGAAAGAGGCATCGTCAAAATAGACAATACAGGAAACAGAGAAACGAGAAACAAAAATAAAAAAAATAGGTAGGAAGAGAAACAGCTACACGAGCGATTCATAAGAATGACAAGAAAATAGACTGAAGAAAACACTAGGGCATAGCTACGAAAAGAACATCGAAGCAGAAAAACGGAATCACTACAAACAACTGCACAAAACAATGCGATTATAACTAACTATATCAAAGCTGAGAGATACAAAACCCAGGAAAACTGTGAATGTAGACTCTGTGGACAAAGAGAGAAAGCAGTAAATCACATAATACGTGAATACAGTAAATTAGCCGAAAAGGAATGCAAGAACAGATACGATTATGTGAGGTAGGCAGTATACTTGGAACTATGCAAATGACTTTATATTAAACACAAAGATAATTGGTACAGGAAAAAAGCGAAGACATTACTAGTAAACGAAAATAACAAAATCCTCTAGGACATTGAGCAACAAACAGATAAACTTATCGAATCGATGGGTCGGGTGTTATAATAGTCAACTAGAAAAAAACAACCTGCCAAATTGTATATTTTGTCGTCCCGGCAGTTCACGGGGTGAATATAAAGGAGAGAGAAAAAGAAAGCAAATACACGGAACTTGCCAGAGAACTAAAAACGATACATAAAGAAAGTCAATATAATACCAATAATCGTAGGAGCACTAGGAGCAGTCCCCCAACAAATTAGAAAAAAGACTGGGCGAAATTGGAATCAAAAGAAAAGACTGAGACTTTACAACGGACGGCAATCGTGCAACCATGTGGAGCTCAAAGAAAATCCTTTAATGCGGAAACCAACTCGCATAAACTGCGAACGCTAATCAGTCACATGGAAGTTGCAATAGAAAGAAAACAAAAACATAGAAAGAACACCACCACATGAAACCAAGGTAACTGAAACTGCAAGAAGTTTTATAACCTACCTCCTCTTCAAAATGTTTATGGCCCCAGTCCTGGCTGATACAACACAAAATAGTCATGAAGGGTCAAAGAGGATGGAAAGAACGAGGGGGAGGGGAGCTCTAACCAGACCTTCACTTGAAAGATGCGGAGATGCCACCCAAACCCCAGGGAAGACCAATAGTCGTTGCCAACGAGTAATCAATGGCAAGTAGCTGTTGCGATAACGCAAAATCATTTGCAATAGTTATTGAAAGTGGTGGAGATTACTTAAAATCTGTGGTAACTTGTTATCACTCAGGATCCAGGGAACACCACTTAAAGTTTACCATATGCTATATAGAGGTAAAGAGTATTATTATTTTTAGTTATGCAAGAAGAATATCTTTAAAATGTCACAGTTTAGGAGTTTTCGAATGAACTCTGAGCAGAATAATTTGTGGTAATTATCGTGACCCAACGGGTTTCGGGAACGTCTAATTATTTATGATTATTAATTATTATTACCTACAGACATCGATGTTTCATGCTTAAGCAATCTTCAGCGTAGGGATGTTAATTCACGTCGGTCGGAGGGCTCGAACCCGGTTTACAAATCGCCACTGATTCGTAGTCGAACGTGGCCGCCGTCAACGATCATGAAAATTAGGAGAGATTTAAATCTATCAACGCCAAATCAGCGGACCGTACAACGAACAAAGGGACAGTGATTCGACAACAACAAACGGGGTTGGAATATCGCATTTAAGCAGTAGTATTACTGCTCGTTATTACATTCTCTCAGAGTGCACCAATCCTTGTAAAAGGGTCTATAATAATATTTCAAAAGTAAATATTAATTATTACTACCTGCAGACATCCATGTTTCATGCTTACGCAATCTTCAGTGTAGGGATGTTAATTCAGGTCGGTATATATATATATATATATATATATATATATATATATATATATATATATATATATGTATATATATATATATATATCGAAACAGTTTTTCATGGTAAACAACTGATGATCCCTTAAAATAGTGTTAGAAATAAACTAATATAATAACTGTAAAAAATAAATTGACTTACATGAGTGATTTTCCACTGGAAGACTTGGGACTATAAATTTTTTTTTTTTTAATATAGTTTTAATGGTTGAGCAACTTCCGAGACTATATATATATATCTACATTTCTCATCTTGAGTGTTATCATGACAACGTTTTGGCCGCTGTAACCTCCTGCCTTCTTCGGGTGTATCTCTTTGAACTCGGTAATATTTGTGTCGAACTCCGGGCGATACGAAGAATTGCGAATTACAAAAAACTTCTCCCAGTCATGGCTGACGGAACAAGAGCATGCTACCCCTGTGGATTAAATTAAGGGTTCCGTTCGAAATTCCGTCCACATTCCCGAGTTCAACAGAAATATTTCCGAGTTCGAAAAGATACACCTGAAGAAGGCCGGAGGGTACAGCGGTCGAAACGTTGTGATGATAACACTCAAGATGAGAAATGTAGTCGAATAACGAAAATTATGCAAATTATCAATCCTCATCTCAAAAAAAGTTTAAATGTCCTTCAGGAGAATGTAACTCCCATACTACTAATAAAGCTAATAGCTACATTGGTTTTACAACCACTACCTTATCACGCCGCCCCACCGTGCATCTTTTAAACTCTAGCTTAATTTACCAACATCTACAAAAACATAATTGTCCTCCTCTTATTTTAGACAAACTTTAGTTAATAACGCTAAAACAATACATTCCGAAACCAATTGAAAAAAAAATGTAAAAATACTGAAAGTTATCACCATAAAAACTATACAACAACATCACGTATGAAACAAGTGGCAACATTCTCAAATGCTAAAGCTAATACGATTTTATTCTGATATGTTACTCCGGCGTCGCTGAATGTAAATTGTCAACGTCTTTCCTGGAATTATGTGAAAACGTTCTTTTACGCGTCTCTCTGCTATCTTTTTTCTCCAGTTGTTTTGCTTCATTTGCTTTTTGCCCCTGAGGATGATTCGACGAAGAATCGAAAACGTTTGTGATACATGTGGAACATTTATTAATAATTTTAATCTTAATACAAAAAAGACCATTAGAAAAAAAGAAAGGTATAATTAAAAAGACTAGGTCTTTTATTTTTAACAATGTTTGCATTAATATATATATATATATATATATATATATATATATATATATATATATATATATATAAAGTGAATGCTTTTATTCGAACATCGGATCAAGGAAAAACTTTCTGCCTGATGAGACCTCAGCTCTTGATAGCTGTAGATCGATAACATCGACATGCCAGTGTAGCAGACCTTGTACATGTTCGAATAAAAGCATTCACAATACAGCTCTATATCTTTATTGAGCACACTTTTATTATCCCGGTTTGATTCCCTTTGGATATCTACCTGGATTAATATATATATATATATATATATATATATATATATATATATATATATATATATATATATATATATATATATATATATATATATATATAGTGTGTCAGGTTGTATATGAAAAGAAATCAAATAATGTGCTCGATCATATAAGAGAGCTAATATAATTTATTTAGATACTGTATATTACATATTTCAGCAATGTACTACAATCATTTCAGCTTGCCGATGATTCCACTGGGCACAGAGATTTACTAAAGATGTCTAAATCTGCCCTTTTGGATGAAACCGCGGTACATTGCTGAAATATGTAATATACAGTATCTAAATAAATTATATATATATATATATATATATATATATATATATATATATATATATATATATATATATATATATATATGTATATATATATATATATGTGTGTGTGTGTGTGTGTGTATTTCTTTTTAACACATTTATGTATGGAAATATGTATTTGTAATTTATGACTATAATGGTATTGTTTTAAGTCAGAATCTCCTGAAATTCCATATACAAACGTATACATTGAAATACGCATACATTCACACATATTACATACATGTGCGTATGTATTTACGTATTTGATCGGGGGGAATATTATCGATTCCAATTGCCCTCTGGTGGCAGAAACTGTTGTCCTCATCCCTCTGTAACATTAGATCTACTTGCCTCCTACGGGCAGGAACTACATGCTAAAATCCTCTATAGTTCGCGCCTGTCAGACTGGATCAGAAGCCGGTGATAAGCCTTCACTGATTAACCCTGATAGACGATGTCAACCAGGATTGGTCAAAGCGCCATTCAGGTTTAGGCGAAGCAGCCATTTTCATATTTTACTGAACCAATTAAAAACATAGAATAAAATAGAATAAAGAAGTTGCAAAGAAAAGTCGTGTCTAAAAAAGAAAGAAAAAACGCAGCATGAAATAAAATAATCTGAAATCCAAACACAAAGATGAGTTTTTCTACTTGCATCATGTCGCTATTTTAGAAACACGTTCTAGCCATTATGAATTACTTTTCGGAGCCATAGTTTCGTACTTTTTTTATTTTTTATTATTATTAATGCTGCCATCTTAAGAATGAAGAATGTTTGTTCAATATTTAATTCCTATTTATGTTTGCTTATTCGCAGTTCGTTTTTATTACCGATTTATTGCTTCTATTAAAATGATGAGAAACATTGAATGCGTTTTAAGACTTCAATAAATATGCGTTTCAAATAAAAAAAAATCAAAATTAAAATGAAACACAATAAATTTTAAGAAAATAAACTTTATATGTTAAAGATGCCATCTTTACTTATTAAATACCAGCATGGTAACCAGGCGTTGTCCGGTTAATTGACACAAAATAGAAGAGTTAAAAAGGTTTTTAACATTTTTTTAAAAACT